>JARQOC010000393.1:0-85903 GCA_033576535.1 Allobates femoralis
CCCCCCCCCTGTATCCTCATCCACTGTACCCTCCACACCAGTCCCAAGCTGGAAGCACTGCAGCACTGCCTCTGCGAAGCGGCAACAGGCGGGTGCTGAACTAGTCTGCATAGGTGACAAACCCCACAATGCAGAAGAGGTGTGGACAGCTCTGAAACATCAGGCAGATCACTGGCTCAACCTCTGAACCTAAAGCCAGGAAAGGTCGTGTGTGACAATGGACGGAACTGGTGGCAGCTTTGAGGCGAGGCCAGCTGACGCATGTTCCATGCGTGGCCCACGTGCTCAACTGGTGGTTCAGAGGTTTCTAAAGTCATACCCAGAGCTGTCTGAACTGCTGGTAAAGTTCGCCGTCTGTCTCACATTTTCGCAAGTCACCTGCTGCTTCAGCCGACCTTGGCGGATTTCAGCGCCGTTACGTCTTACGGCCCACAGACTAGTGGTGATGTCCCCACGCGTTGGAATTCAACTCTGCACATGTTGGTCAGGATATGTGAGCAGAAGAGGGCAGTTGTTGACTACCTGCATCACCTAAGCCGTCGGGAAATGGTTCAAACTCCACAATAACACCTGAGGAGTGGAGATGGATGTCGACCTATGTACCGTCCTCCCAAAACTTTGAGGACTCCACCCAGATGGTGAGCGGCGATGACGCCATTATTAGCGTCACCATACCACTACTCTGCCTTCTAAAACGGTCTCTGCTGAAAAACAAAGAGGATGCATTGCAGGCCGAGCGCGATGACTTGGAGCAAGAAACAGTAGTGGGTGTGGGTGAAAACACAGAGTCCAGCCTCATCTCATCACAACGTGCAGTGGAGGACTATGACGAGGAGGAGGAGGATGAAGACATGGAGCAACTCTCTGGCCAAATTGAGGATATGACATGCACACAGTCATACCCTCAATTCAGCGTGGCTGGCCAGAGGACAGGGGAGATGAGGAGGAGGAGGAGGACAGCATGTTCAGTCATCGTGTTGGTCTGGATACTAAAGTGATGGCTGTTAAGAGTCTGGCGCACATGGCTTATGGTAAGCTGCCTGCCTCGTGACCCTTGCGTTCAGAACATCTTGGCCGACAATCTGTACTGGTTGGCAACACTGTTAGACCCACGGTACAAGGAGAACTTTATGTCTGTCATTCTGAGGCGGAGAGGTCAGCCAAAACGCAGCAGTTCCAGAAGGCCATAGTCACGGAAGTAGGCAAATCATTCCCCTCACAAAACGCAAGCGGCATAGGTCAGGAATCGGTGGACAACCCAAAGGGCGTACGGCGAGAGGGGCCAAGTTCCGCCAAAGGTAGGGGAACAGTTTTTTACGAGGTGGGACAGTTTTCTCAGCCCCTCACGTACCACAGCCCTGAGGTGCGGGGTAGTGACACAAGAAATGCTAAGTTTGGTCAGATGCTGAAGGAGTACTTGCCGATCGAACAACTGTACTGCGAGATTCTCTGTGCCTTACAATTATTGGGTCTCCAAGCTGGACACGTGGCATGAATTGGCTCTCTACGCCTTGGAAGTCCTGGCCTGCACTGCCGCTAGCATTTTGTCACAGCGTGTTTTCAGTGCCGCAGATGGAATCATTACTGATAAACGCAACGCCTGTCAACTGAAAATGCTGACAGGCTGACTGAGATCAAGATGAACAAGGGTTGGATTGGGCCAGACTTCATCACACCACCAACAAATGACAACTGAATTTAAATTTTGTAATGGGAATTTGCCATGTACCTCCACTGACCCATGGGTACACACTTCTGGACTTCCGAGTGTCCCAAGTGTGGGCTCAGTAATGTCTGTGGACGTGCACTCAGCCAGTTGGTAGGAAGGAGGATCAGGTTGGGAAATGTGCGGTGCAGTATCACGGCTACTGACAATTGACCGTGTGGAAGACAGGGTGTTTGTGGAGGTGCCAATCAGACTTGAAGCATTATCCGCTATCCAAATAACAAGCAGTTGACACTAGTGATGGTTCAAGAGCGTAGTACTGCAGCGGGCCCCAACAATTTGGGACAGGACGTGTGAGCGAGTAGATGTGCCACTTTCTTGTTGCGAAATTAGTGCTTGCACACGACCTCGGCCTCTCCCTGCACCACCATCACGTTCACCTCCTTGTTCCTTGCCAACGCCTTGCGCATTTTGCTTGTATACAGCGACAACAGTCACAGGAGAGGATTTTAGTCCCTAACCTGTATCAAGGTATGACGTACACCAGTCTGGTGACTGTTCAGATCACAAGAGATTAGGATTTTAGTTCCCTAACCTGTATCAAGGTATGACGTACAACAGTCTGGTGACTTGAATGGTTTTAGGAGAGGATTTTAGTCCCTAACCTGTATCAAGGTATGACGTACAACAGTGTGGTGACTGTTGAGATGACAAGAGTTAGGATTTAGTTCCCTAACCTGTATAAAGGTATGACGTACAACAGTGTGGTGACTGTTGAGATGACAAGAGTTAGGATTTTAGTTCCTAACCTGTATAAACGTATGACGTACAACAGTGTGGTGACTGTTGAGATGACAAGAGTTAGAATTTTAGTTCCCTACCTGTATAAAGGGTATGACGTACAACAGTGTGGTGACTGTTGAGATGACAAGAGTTAGGATTTTAGTTCCCTAACCTGTAGAAAGGTATGACGTAAACAGTGTGGTGACTGTTGAGATGACAAGAGTTAGGATTTTAGTTCCCTACCTGTATTAAGGTAGTACGTACACCTGTCTGGTGACTGTAATGGTTTGAAGAGAGGATTTTAGTTCCCCAACCTGTATTAAGGTAGTACGTACACCTGTCTGGTGACTGTTTTGATGACAAGAGTTAGGATTTTAGTCCCTAACCTGTAGAAAGGTATGACGTACAACAGTGTTGGTGACTGTTGGATGACAAGAGTTAGGATTTTAGTTCCCTAACCTGTATAACGTATGACGTCAACAGTGTGGTGACTGTTGAGATGACAAGAGTTAGGATTTTAGTTCCCTAACCTGTATTAAACGTATGACGTACAACAGTGTGGTGACTGTTTTAGATGACAAGAGTTAGGATTTTAGTTCCCTAACCTGTATAAACGTATGACGTACAACAGTGTGGTGACTGTTGAGATGACAAGAGTTAGATTTTAGTTCCCTAACCTGTATAAAGGGTATGACGTACAACAGTGTGGTGACTGTTGAGATGACAAGAGTTGGATTTTAGTTCCCTAACCTGTAGAAAGGTATGACGTACAACAGTGTGGTGACTGTTGAGATGACAAGAGTTAGGATTTTAGTTCCCTAACCTGTATAAGGATATGACGTACAACAGTGTGGTGACTGTTGAGATGACAAGAGTTAGGATTTTAGTTCCCTAACCTGTATAAACGTATGACGTACAACAGTGTGGTGACTGTTGAGATGACAAGAGTAGGATTTTAGTTCCCTAACCTGTATAAAGGGTATGACGTACAACAGTGTGGTGACTGTTGGATGACAAGAGTTAGGATTTTAGTTCCCTAACCTGTAGAAAGGTATGACGTACAACAGTGTGGTGACTGTTGAGATGACAAGAGTTAGGATTTTAGTTCCCTAACCTGTATAAAGGGTATGACGTACAACAGTGTGGTGACTGTTGAGATGACAAGAGTTAAGATTTTAGTTCCCTAACTTGTATAAAGGTAGACGTACAACAGTGTGGTGACTGTTGAGATGACAAGAGTTAGGATTTTAGTTCCCTAACCTGTAATAAGGTAGTACGTACAACATGTTGGTGACTGTTTTGATGACAAGAGTTAGGATTTTAGTTCCCTAACCTGTATTAAAGGGTAGCACGTACACTGTTGGTGACTGTATGGTTTGAAGAGAGGATTTTAGTCCCTAACCTGTATTAAGATATACGTACACTTGTTGGTGACTGTTTGGATGACAAGAGTTAGGATTTTAGTTCCCTAACCTGTATAAACATATGACGTACAACAGTGTGGTGACTGTTGAGATGACAAGAGTTAGGATTTTAGTTTCCTAACCTGTATAAACGTATGACGTACAACAGTGTGGTGACTGTTGAGATGACAAGAGTTAGGATTTTAGTTCCCTAACCTGTATTAAGGTAGTACGTACACCTGTCTGGTAACTGTAATGGTTTGAAGACGAGGATTTTAGTCCCTAACCTGTATTAAGGTAGTACGTACACCTGTCTGGTGACTGTTTTGATGACAAGAGTCAGATTTTAGTTCCCTAACCTGTATTAAGGTAGTACGTACACCTGTCTGATGACTGTAAAGGTTTGAAGAGAGGATTTTAGTCCCTAACCTGTATTAAGGTAGTACATACACCTGTCTGGTGACTGTAATGGTTTGAAGAGAGGATTTTAGTCCCTAACCTGTATTAAGGTAGTACGTACACCTGTCTGGTGACTGTTTTGATGACAAGAGTTAGGATTTTAGTTCCCTAACCTGTATTAAGGTAGTACTTACACCTGTCTGGTGACTGTAATGGTTTGAAGAGAGGATTTTAGTCCCTAACCTGTATTAACGTAGTACGTACACCTGTCTGGTGACTGTAATGGTTTGAGAAGAGGATTTTAGTCCCTAACCTGTATTAAGGTAGTACGTACACCTGTCTGGTGACTGTAATGGTTGAGGAGAGGGTTTTAGTCCCTAACCTGTATTAAGGTAGTACGTACACCTGTCTGGTGACTGTTTTGATGACAGAGTTAGGATTTTAGTTCCCTAACCTGTAGAAAGGTATGACGTACAACAGTGTGGTGACTGTTGAGATGACAAGAGTTAGGATTTTAGTTCCCTAACCTGTATAAAGGGTATGACGTACAACAGTGTGGTGACTGTTTAGATGACAAGAGTTAGGATTTTAGTTCCCTAACCTGTATAAACGTATGACGTACAACAGTGTGGTGACTGTTGAATGACAAGAGTTAGGATTTTAGTTCCCTAACCTGTATAAAGGGTATGACGTACAAACATGTGGTGACTGTTAGATGATGACAAGTTAGGATTTTAGTTCCCTAACCTGTAGAAAGGTATGACGTACAACAGTGTGGTGACTGTTGAGATGACAAGAGTTAGGATTTTAGTTCCCTAACCTGTATAAGGTATACGTACAACATGTGGTGACGTTGAGATGACAGATGTAGGATTTTAGTTCCCTAACCTGTATAACATATGACGTACAACAGTGTGGTGACTGTTGAGATGACAAGATTAGGATTTTAGTTCCCTAACCTGTATAAACGTATGACGTACAACAGTGTGGTGACTGATTGGATGACAAGAGTTAGGATTTAGTTCCTAACCTGTATAACGTATGACGTACAACAGTGTGGTGACTGTTGAGATGACAAGAGTTAGGATTTAGTTCCCTAACCTGTATTAAGGTAGTACGTACACTGTCTTGTGACTGTAATGGTTTGAAGAGTAGGATTTTAGTCCCTAACCTGTATTAAGGTAGTACGTACACCTGTCTGGTGACTGTTGATGACAAGAGTCAGGATTTTAGTTCCCTAACCTGTATTAAGGTATACGTACACCTGTCTGATGACTGTAAAGGTTTGAAGAGAGATTTTAGTCCCTAACCTTATTAAGGTAGTACATACACCTGTCTGGTGACTGTAATGGTTGAAGAGAGGATTTTAGTCCCTAACCTGTATTAAGGTAGTACGTACACCTGTCTGGTGACTGTTTTGATGACAAGAGTTAGGATTTTAGTTCCCTAACCTGTATTAAGGTAGTACGTACACTGTCTGGTGACTGTAATGGTTTGAAGAGAGGATTTTAGTCCCTAACCTGTATTAACGTAGTACGTACACCTGTCTGGTGACTGTTTTGATGACAAGAGTTAGGATTTTAGTTCCCTAACCTGTAGAAAGGTATGACGTACAACAGTGTGGTGACTGTTGAGATGACAAGAGTTAGGATTTTAGTTCCCTAACATGTATAAAGGGTATGACGTACAACAGTGTGGTGACTGTTGAGATGACAAGAGTTAGGATTTTAGTTCCCTAACCTGTAGAAAGGTATGACGTACAACAGTGTGGTGACAGTTGAGATGACAAGAGTTAGGATTTTAGTTCCCTAACCTGTATAAAGGGTATGACGTACAACAGTGTGGTGACTGTTGAGATGACAAGAGTTAGGATTTTAGTTCCCTAACCTGTATTAAGGTAGTACGTACACCTGTCTGGTGACTGTAATGGTTTGAAGAGAGGATTTTAGTCCCTGACCTGTATTAAGGTAGTACGTACACCTGTCTGGTGACTGTTTTGATGACAAGAGTCAGGATTTTAGTTCCCTAACCTGTATTAAGGTAGTACGTACACCTGTCTGATGACTGTAATGGTTTGAACAGAGGATTTTAGTCCCTAACCTGTATTAAGGTAGTACGTACACCTGTCTGGTGACTGTAATGGTTTGAGGAGAGGATTTTAGTCCCTAACCTGTATTAAGGTAGTACGTACACCTGTCTGGTGACTGTTTTGATGACAAGAGTTAGGATTTTAGTTCCCTAACCTGTATTAAGGTAGTACGTACAACTGTCTGGTGACTGTACGGGTTTAAAGAGAGGATTTTAGTCCCTAACCTGTATTAAGGTAGTACGTACACCTGTCTGGTGACTGTTTTGATGACAAGAGTTAGGATTTTAGTTCCCTAACCTGTAGAAAGGTATGACGTACAACAGTGTGGTGACTGTTGAGATGACAAGAGTTAGGATTTTAGTTCCCTAACCTGTATAAAGGGTATGACGTACAACAGTGTGGTGACTGTTGAGATGACAAGAGTTAGGATTTTAGTTCCCTAACCTGTATAAACGTATGACGTACAACAGTGTGGTGACTGTTGAGATGACAAGAGTTAGGATTTTAGTTCCCTAACCTGTATAAAGGGTATGACGTACAACAGTGTGGTGACTGTTGAGATGACAAGAGTTAGGATTTTAGTTCCCTAACCTGTAGAAAGGTATGACGTACAACAGTGTGGTGACTGTTGAGATGACAAGAGTTAGGATTTTAGTTCCCTAACCTGTATAAAGGGTATGACGTACAACAGTGTGGTGACTGTTGAGATGACAAGAGTTAGGATTTTAGTTCCCTAACCTGTATAAAGGTAGTACGTACACCTGTCTGGTGACTGTAATGGTTTCAAGAGAGGATTTTAGTCCCTAACCTGTATTAAGGTAGTACGTACACCTGTCTGGTGACTGTTTTGATGACAAGAGTTAGGATTTTAGTTCCCTAACCTGTAGAAAGGTATGACGTACAACAGTGTGGTGACTGTTGAGATGACAAGAGTTAGGATTTTAGTTCCCTAACCTGTATAAAGGGTATGACGTACAACAGTGGGTGACTGTTGAGATGACAAGAGTTAGGATTTTAGTTCCCTAACCTGTATAAACGTATGACGTACAACAGTGTGGTGACTGTTGAGATGACAAGAGTTAGGATTTTAGTTCCCTAACCTGTATAAAGGGTATGACGTACAACAGTGTGGTGACTGTTGAGATGACAAGAGTTAGTATTTTAGTTCCCTAACCTGTAGAAAGGTATGACGTACAACAGTGTGGTGACTGTTGACATGACAAGAGTTAGGATTTTAGTTCCCTAACCTGTATAAAGGGTATGACGTACAACATGTGTGGTGACTGTTGAGATGACAAGAGTTAGGATTTTAGTTCCCTAACCTGTATAAACGTATGACGTACAACAGTGTGGTGACTGTTGAGATGACAAGAGTTAGGATTTTAGTTCCCTAACCTGTATAAACGTATGACGTACAACAGTGTGGTGACTGTTGAGATGACAGGAGTTAGGATTTTAGTTCCCTAACCTGTATAAACGTATGACGTACAACAGTGTGGTGACTGTTGAGATGACAAGAGTTAGGATTTTAGTTCCCTAACCTGTATAAAGTATGACGTACAACAGTGTGGTGACTGTTGAGATGACAAGAGTTAGGATTTTAGTTCCCTAACCTGTATAAAGGTATGACGTACAACAGTGTGGTGACTGTTGAGATGACAAGAGTTAGGATTTTAGTTCCCTAACCTGTATAAAGGTATGACGTACAACAGTGGGTGACTGTTGAGATGACAAGAGTTAGGATTTTAGTTCCCTAACCTGTATAAAGTATGACGTACAACAGTGTGGTGACTGTTGAGATGACAAGAGTTAGGATTTTAGTTCCCTAACCTGTATAAAGGTATGACGTACAACATGTGGTGACTGTTGAGATGACAAGAGTTAGGATTTTAGTTCCCTAACCTGTAGAAAGGTATGACGTACAACAGTGTGGTGACTGTTGAGATGACAAGAGTTAGGATTTTAGTTCCCTAACCTGTATAAAGGTATGACGTAAACAGTGTGGTGACTGTTGAGATGACAAGAGTTAGGATTTTAGTTCCCTAACCTGTATAAAGTAGACGTACACTGTGGTGACTGTTGAATGGACAAGAGAGGATTTTAGTCCCTAACCTGTATTAAGGTATGAGTACAACAGTCTGGTGACTGTTTAGATGACAAGAGTTAGGATTTTAGTTCCCTAACCTGTAAAAGGTATGACGTACAACAGTGTGGTGACTGTTGAGATGACAAGAGTTAGGATTTTAGTTCCCTAACCTGTATAAAGGTATGACGTACAACAGTGTGGTGACTGTTGAGATGACAAGATTAGGATTTTAGTTCCCTAACCTGTATAAACGTATGACGTACAACAGTGTGGTGACTGTTGAGATGACAAGAGTTAGGATTTTAGTTCCCTAACCTGTATAAAGGGTATGACGTACAACAGTGTGGTGACTGTTGAGATGACAAGAGTTAGGATTTTAGTTCCCTAAGTTCCTAACCTGTATAAAGGTATGACGTACAACAGTGTGGTGACTGTTGAGATGACAAGAGTTAGGATTTTAGTTCCCCTAACCTGTATTAAAGGTATGACGTACAACAGTGTGGTGACTGTTGAGATGACAAGAGTTAGGATTTTAGTTCCCTAACTGTAAAAGGTATGACGTACAACAGTGTGGTGACTGTTGAGATGACAAGAGTTAGGATTTTAGTTCCCTAACTGTATAAAGGGTATGTACGTACAACATGTTGGTGACTGTTGAGTGACAAGAGTTAGGATTTTTAGTTCCCTAACCTGTATAAAGGTATGTACGTACACCTGTTGGTGACTGTTTGATTGACAAGAGTTAGGATTTTAGTTCCCTAACCTGTATTAAAGGTATGAGTACAACTGTTGGTGATGTTTGATGACAAAGTTGATTTTAGTTCCCTAACCTGTAGAATGTATGAAGTAAAACTGTGTGGTGACTGTTGAGATGACAAGAGTTTAGGATTTTAGTTCCCTAACTGTTAAAGGGTATGAGGTACAACAGTGTGGTGACTGTTGAGATGACAAGAGTTAGGATTTTAGTTCCCTAACCTGTATAAAGTATACGTACAACGTTGGTGACTGTTGAGTTAGATGAATTAATAGTTTATGTTAATGGTGATTTGAGTCAGTGTGCCCTAACCTGTAGAAAGGTATGACGTACAACATGTGTGACTTTGAGATGAAAATTAGGATTTTAGTTCCCTAACTGTATAAAGGTATGAGTACAACAGTGTGGTGACGTTGATAAAGTGATTTGAGTTCAATGTACTATGACGTACATTGTGATTTAGTGAATTTTTAGTTCCCTAACCTGTATAAGGTATGACTACAACATGGGTATGTTGAGAAAAGATAGTTTTATTCCCTAACCTGTAAAGTATGCGTACAACAGTGTGTACTGTTGAGATGACAAGAGTTAGGATTTTAGTTCCCTAACCTGTATAAAGGGTGACGTCACATGTACTTTAGATGATCAAAATTGGAATTTATTTATTTATCTTCCTGTCATGATCCTATTTTTCCAGTTAATTTTTAAAAAAATTTTTTCTATCTGAAGAACAACTTTATCTAATTACAAAAAAAAAGTTTTGAATTTTTTTCTTTATCTGTTAATTTTTTACAGATTTTTAAAGTTTTAAAAAAGTGCGAATTTTGGCCTGGTATGGCTTTACATTTTCTATCATATCTCGGGCTAGAAATAAGATAGAGAAACAAAATAAACACCAATCTACTCAGAACTGTCCAGGCTTTCATCAGATATGTCACAAGAGGATATTTGTTATATATTTTACCCATGTGATCGCAAGCGCAAAACTTTAAAACGCATTTCCGAAAAATCGGCGCGCTTTAAATATTTCAAAAACTGCCCATGTGTCTGCTGTGCTCTTAGCCACATCTGTACCAAATTTCAAGTTGGGATCGCAATGGGATCATATTTTAACATATTTTACTAGTAAGAGCGTCAATGGGTCATTCCATATCAAGTGATCTAAATATGAATATTTTTTTTTACCTGACGTCTTTAGATTTTTTTTTTTTTTTTCCTTTATGAAGTACTACTTTAGTTAATTACAAATTAAAAGTTTGGAATTTTTTTCTTCATCAGTTAATTTTTTACAGATTTTTAAAGTTTAAAAAAAGGGTGAATTTTGGCCTGGTACGACTTTACATTTTTTTATCTCAGGCTACAAATAAGATAATGAAG
Source organism: Allobates femoralis (assembly GCA_033576535.1). Classification (NCBI taxonomy): domain Eukaryota; kingdom Metazoa; phylum Chordata; class Amphibia; order Anura; family Aromobatidae; genus Allobates; species Allobates femoralis. The sequence continues at coordinate 10,558 of JARQOC010000393.1, forward strand.
TGGGAGAGGCGTCATTTTACTCAGAACGGTAACAGCTTTCATTTGAGATGTTACAAGACTATGTTTCTTTATATCAAATTCAAACTATTGACGGGCAATTGTGAAAAAATGACTGATTGTGTTCTTGGTGACTTTTGAATTGACACTATAATAGTTAAATATTTTGCACTTAGGTCCAATGAATGCGTCCATGGGGGTCAAGCTGGGACAGAGTCATCACAAATTAGCCTTATTTGCAGATGACCTGCTACTTTACATCTCCCAGCCCCTGGTCTCCATCCCTTCGGTCTTAATGGAGTTTGAACGGTTCGGACAATTGAGCAACTTTAAAGTGAATTGCTCCAAAACCGAGGCACTCAATATTTCTTTGCCTGGAGAATTGGTTTCTCATCTATCTAAACAGTTCCCATTTAAATGGAAAGTAGAAGCCATTAAGTACTTGGGAGTCCTTATACCAAAAGATCTTAAACAAATATTCAATTTAAATTATCAACCCCTTTTGACTAACGCGGAATCGGCATTTACCTCCTATAGACAATTAAAGCTATCCTGGTTCGGGAGAATAAACGTAGTCAAGATGGATGTCTTGCCCCGACTCTTATATACTTTTCAGACAGTTCCTGTTCTATTGGATAGAGGTTTCCTCTCCAAAATGCAATCTATGATCCTTAGATTTGTCTGGGGGGGCAACAGGTCCAGATTGCGAATGAATATCCTATCCTTGCCCGAGACCAGAGGAGGGGTTGGACTACCCAACATACGAGCGTACTTTGAGGCTTCCTCTCTTGTTAGAGCTCTAGATTGGCATTATCATGCGTCCTCCAAGAAATGGGTAGGGGTGGAGCAAGAGGGTTTGGGGATTCCGCTGAAACACCTGCTTTGGATTTCCCCTAAAGACTCCACAGACCTAGTACCTTTGACAGACATGACCAGAAACACCTTGAAGGTATGGCACCTAGTGACGAAAACCCTCCGCTTAAACGACAGACTTAGCCCTTTGACTCCCCTTTTTTCCAACCCATCTTTCCCACCCAGATTTGACAGGCAGAGATTTTTATGTTGGCGGATTGTGGATGACACCCGAGTAGGACAGACTCTGTCCAGTGGTGGTTTGCCCCCGATGGCAGAGCTACAACTCAAAGAACCTACGAGACCTCTTAAGTGATTCGAATTTCTCCAATACAGAGCATAATTATATTCAGCTGACCACTCTTGCAGGGTAAGATTGACGCCCAACGTATTGGAGAGGTTATTCCAACTGGAGGCTCCACCGAGGCGCAAAATATCATTTCTATACCAAGGCCTTAGGGTCCATGAGAGAGCAGGGCACCCTTTACTTCCAACGTGCTTGGGAGAGGGAATTGGGGTGTAGCATTTCAGAAGCTAATTGGCAGAAATGCTTTATATTTACTCACTCACTAGCTAGCGCTTGTTCTGCACAAGAAAGAAGCTATAAGCTGCTCACTAGATGGTACTTGTGCCCGACGACACTCCGGAACATGTTCCCTGGAACCCCTGATACCTGCTGGCGCTGTGGGGAAGAGAAGGGTACAATGATACACATTTGGTGGAGTTGTGGGGAAATCCGGCGGTTCTGGTCTGAGGTTTTCAATGCATACGCCCGGATAACAGGTAAACAAGCCGAATGCTGCCCAGAATCGGCAATGTTATCCATTTTTCCAGGTCCTATTGGGCTACAGAAGAGGGATATTCTCCGCTTTTGCATCTCGGCTGCTCGTGCTGTGATCCCGAGGTTCTGGAAATCAAGCCGGGCTCCATCTCTACTTGATTGGTTCAAAGAATTGATGGACACATATCGAATGGAGGAGCTCGCAGCTGATGCGTCGGGATCTCGGAACAAATTCTTAGGGATTTGGGTTGAATGGATTCTTTTTCACGACTCTGCAGAATTTAGGAGTATCTTTTCCAGCACAGATAATATGGCTCGACCTCTGGCTGATGGGGAGCCAGTGGGATGAGTACCCTTTCTCCTTCCCATACCTCACCCGTCCCCCCCCCCCCTCCTTTTTTTCTTTTTTTCTTACGTGGCTTTTCTTTCCCAGTATAACTTTTTCTAATGGTTTTTGTTTCTCTTCTCTCTCTCTCTTCTTTTCTATCTCTCTTTTCTTCCCATCTGATACATTCAGTCTAGGTATTTCCTTTCTACGCCTATACCTTCAGAATTCTAGTGAACATTAGACAGGTATCGAAAACTCTGAGCTGTGAGTAGATCATTAATATTTCGGCCTTCCTTTCCGATACACCAGTCGCTAGACTATTCCAACTAGGCCTCAACGGGTAATGACCCACTTACGTGGTCAACCTGTTAGAAGGGGCCAAGTAATAAAAATCATTCTGCTGGGGCTGCTTGTCCCCTTGACATCAGAACATCTCAAAACCCTGAGAAAGGTTGTATACTTGAGTGTTTGGAATTATATTTAGATTGTAGTATATATTGCACCAGAGATAAGCGCAAAAGTAAATTTGCAGCTTATCTTAAAGTTACTAATAACTTTGTGAATTCTCTTTTTGTATATTTTATATGTCTCAAGATTTTGTTAAAAGATTGAATGTATGTCTTTCATATGTTTTTTCAAAATGTAATAAAAATGAGATTAACCATAGTTAAATATTTTAAAATATGATCCCATCACGATCCCAACTTGAAATTTGGTACAGATGTGGCTAAGAGCATAAAAGACACATGGGCAGTTTTGGAAAATTTTTATTAAAATGTTTTTTTCGGAAATGCGTTTCAAAATGTTGCGTTTGCATTCGCATAGGTAAAAAATTAAAATTAACAAATATACTCTTGTGACATATCTGGTGAAAGCCTGGACAGTTCTGAGTAGAATGGTGTTTATTTTGTTTCTCTATCTTATTTCTAGCCCGAGATAAAAAAATTTAAAGTCGTACCAGGCCAAAATTCACCCTTTTTTTAAACTTTAAAAATCTGTAAAAAATTAACTGATGAAGAAAAAAATTCCAAACTTTTAATTTGTAATTAACTAAAGTAGTACTTCATAAAGGAAAAAAAAGTAAAAAATCTAAAGACGTCAGGTAAAAAAAAATATTCATATTTAGATCACTTGATATGGAATGACCCATTGACGCTATTAATAGTAAAATATGTTAAAATATGATCCCATTGCGATCCCAACTTGAAATTTGGTACAGATGTGGCTAAGAGCACAGCAGACACATGGGCAGTTTTTGAAATATTTAAAGCGCGCCGATTTTTCGGAAATACGTTTTAAAGTTTTGCGCTTGCGATCACATGGGTAAAATATTAACAAAGATCCTCTTGTGACATATCTGGTGAAAGCTTGTATAGTTCTGAGTAGAATGGTGTTTATTTTGTCTCTCTATCTTATTCCTAGCCTTAGTTATGAGGAGAAACGTAAAGGCAGGCAACAGCGAAATTCACACTTTTTCCGAACTTTGAAAATCATTTAAAAAAAAAATAAATTTTTTAAAAAATTTTTCTCTTCACATTTTGCATTGTCTGACATGCTATTATCAAATAACAAAATCTCAAAAGAATTAAAAATATAAGAGGTAATAATCATTGGTTCACTTGACATGGAATGACCCATAAACGTATGACGTACAACAGTGTGGTGACTGTTGAGATGACAAGAGTTAGGATTTTAGTTCCCTAACCTGTATAAAGGGTATGACGTACAACATTGTGGTGACTGTTAAGATGACAAGAGTTAGGATTTTAGTTCCCTAACCTGTATAAACGTATGACGTACAACAGTGTGCTGACTGTTGAGATGACAAGAGTTAGGATTTTAGTTCCCTAACCTGTATAAAGGGTATGACGTACAACAGTGTGGTGACTGTTGAGATGACAAGAGTTAGGATTTTAGTTCCCTAACCTGTAGAAAGGTATGACGTACAACAGTGTGGTGACTGTTGAGATGACAAGAGTTAGGATTTTAGTTCCCTAACCTGTATAAACGTATGACGTACAACAGTGTGGTGACTGTTGAGATGACAAGAGTTAGGATTTTAGTTCCCTAACCTGTATAAACGTATGACGTACAACAGTGTGGTGACTGTTGAGATGACAAGAGTTAGGATTTTAGTTCCTAACCTGTATAAGGTAGTACGTACACCTTCTGGTGACTGTTTTGATGACAAGAGTTAGGATTTTAGTTCCCTAACCTGTATTAAGGTAGTACGTACACCTGTCTGGTGACTGTAATGGTTTGAAGAGAGGATTTTAGTCCCTAACCTGTATTAAGGTAGTACGTACACCTGTCTGGTGACTGTTTTGATGACAAGAGTTAGGATTTTAGTTCCCTAACCTGTAGAAAGGTATGACGTACAACAGTGTGGTGACTGTTGAGATGACAAGAGTTAGGATTTTAGTTCCCTAACCTGTATAAAGGGTATGACGTACAACAGTGTGGTGACTGTTGAGATGACAAGAGTTAGGATTTTAGTTCCCTAACCTGTATAAACGTATGACGTACAACAGTGTGGTGACTGTTGAGATGACAAGAGTTAGGATTTTAGTTCCCTAACCTGTATAAACGTATGACGTACAACAGTGTGGTGACTGTTGAGATGACAAGAGTTAGGATTTTAGTTCCCTAACCTGTATAAACGTATGACGTACAACAGTGTGGTGACTGTTGAGATGACAAGAGTTAGGATTTTAGTTCCCTAACCTGTATAAAGGGTATGACGTAAAACAGTGTGGTGACTGTTGAGATGACAAGAGTTAGGATTTTAGTCCCTTAACCTGTATAAAGGTAGTACGTACACCTGTCTGGTGACTGTAATGGTTTCAAGAGAGGATTTTAGTCCCCAACCTGTATTAAGGTAGTACGTACACCTGTCTGGTGACTGTTTTGATGACAAGAGTTAGGATTTTAGTTCCCTAACCTGTAGAAAGGTATGACGTACAACAGTGTGGTGACTGTTGAGATGACAAGAGTTAGGATTTTAGTTCCCTAACCTGTATAAAGGGTATGAGGTACAACAGTGTGGTGACTGTTGAGATGACAAGAGTTAGGATTTTAGTTCCCTAACCTGTATAAAAGTATGACGTACAACAGTGTGGTGACTGTTGAGATGACAAGAGTTAAAATTTTAGTTCCCTAACCTGTATAAAGGTATGACGTACAACAGTGTGGTGACTGTTGAGATGACAAGAGTTAGGATTTTAGTTCCCTAACCTGTAGAAAGGTATGACGTACAACAGTGTGGTGACTGTTGAGATGACAAGAGTTAGGATTTTAGTTCCCTAACCTGTATTAAGGTAGTACGTACACCTGTCTGGTGACTGTTTTGATGACAAGAGTTAGGATTTTAGTTCCCTAACCTGTATTAAGGTAGTACGTACACCTGTCTGGTGACTGTAATGGTTTGAAGAGAGGATTTTAGTCCCTAACCTGTATTAAGGTAGTACGTACACCTGTCTGGTGACTGTTTTGATGACAAGAGTTAGGATTTTAGTTCCCTAACCTGTACAAAGGTATGACGTACAACAGTGTGGTGACTGTTGAGATGACAAGAATTAGGATTTTAGTTCCCTAACCTGTATAAAGGGTATGACGTACAACAGTGTGGTGACTGTTGAGATGACAAGAGTTAGGATTTTAGTTCCCTAACCTGTATAAACGTATGACGTACAACAGTGTGGTGACTGTTGAGATGACAAGAGTTAGGATTTTAGTTCCCTAACCTGTATAAAGGGTATGACGTACAACAGTGTGGTGACTGTTGAGATGACAAGAGTTAGGATTTTAGTTCCCTAACCTGTAGAAAGGTATGACGTACAACAGTGTGGTGACTGTTGAGATGACAAGGTTAGGATTTTAGTTCCCTAACCTGTATAAAGGGTATGACGTAAAACAGTGTGGTGACTGTTGAGATGACAAGAGTTAGGATTTTAGTTCCCTAACCTGTATAAAGGTAGTACGTACACCTGTCTGGTGACTGTAATGGTTTCAAGAGAGGATTTTAGTCCCCAACCTGTATTAAGGTAGTACGTACACCTGTCTGGTGACTGTTTTGATGACAAGAGTTAGGATTTTAGTTAGACTTCAAATTTATTTTGATATTCAATACGCCTAATTAGTTTATTTTAAACAGAGGCAGTATTTCTAAAATATAACCTTTATTTTGTTTTAATTAAAACCAGGACCACATCGGGTCCAAACACAGTGTAACCTTGTAAAGGGGGGTGGAAGGGGGGTGGGTCGCCCTGTTCTTTCCCTATATTCCCCTACCTGGCAGCGGAGTTTTCACCCTAAAAACCCCCTATGGTGTCCCCGCTCCACGGCGGCTATCCCTCCTGATCCCATTCTTGTGACAGGGAGGGGGGGGATTTTCTTATAAATAATTCCCCATATACATATGCACTATATCCGAGGTAAAAAAGTTGTGGATTCCTCTGGTGTCCGGGTCTATCCCTTTAGACAAGAGTGGAAAAATTAACCACTATAGGAATCACTTTTTCTAAAATATGGATAGGTTACCTATACTACACAATACCGTAGGAGGAGAAGGAAACAATATATGAGTGTCGCCTTCCTGGGTAATCTTTTAATACAATGCTTAAAGGGCAAAGATAAGCATATATACCCAATACAGGCAAACTAACATCCTCCTCTCCTCCACAAGGTACCCAACCATACACAAATAACAGTGTTCCCTATCAATAGCCCGTGATAATCCAGCAGGTGCACACCAGATAACCACTAGATATAGGCACCACCCTCACAACAGTGGATCAGTTGGACCATAGAACTAAGTAGGGGAATGGTTACCCTTTGACAAGACAAGATTTATGGAAGTACTTATCTTAATCATGAAGACCGGTCCGACGCGGCGTTTCTCCCACCTTACAATGTTCTGGTGGGTTCATCAGGGACAGTCTATCCTACGGTGCTTTTGTTAGAGCTCCAGGACGCCCAGGGAGGGTATATGGTAAATTCCCCCCTTCCCATTTCTCAGTGGATGGCGGCCCCCACTCTGTCTCACTGTGCCCTTTTATAGATTATGCTCTATATTACCCTGTATGGGGCGGCAGCGGCATCCGAGTGCGTGTCACCCCGCGCCCACTTCCGCGTTCCAGACGCCGGAAGTATCACGTGGGAAGCGGTCACATGACCGCAATGGTCCGTCGCGGCTAATCATTCCGCGACCGGAAGTGTGCATCTCTGAAATGGTTCCCCCGGGAACATTAACAATTCACATAGGGTTCCGAGTTTGTAGTTTGATATCGTTTTTAACAGGCAAAGTATAAGATTGAAGCTGCCTGTCTTAATAAGACAATAATACTTAGAAATAGTGGCACCCCTGCCAGTGAAAAGATAGTAGTGTCCCAGGACTTATACATAGCACATCTCAGCCACGCACATCAAGACCACCAATCCCTCCCCCCCCCCCCGGGGAAACTAGGGGGACACAGGCAGGATTACAAAGGGTCACAGTAGATCTTCTAAATGGGGAGATTTTACAGGATAGGCACACATGACTAGACTTGTACATCCCACTGACAAGTATACATGGAGGTATTTACTGTGTATAACAATAAAGAGAAACATATATATATACACATATCTCTCAATCCCTCAATGGAGACCAAATAAACATAATAGAGTCCTAGCTCCACTCTGGGATTAATAGACTCCAGCAGGACAAATGCCTCGATATACTGAACCCATGGAATCAGATACTAGAGTTCGGCATGGCTACCAGGGAGATCAACTCGGACGCTCAAGGGCAACCAGAATTCTACAAAAAGGATGTATATGTGAGCTGTTCATTTAAACCACATGCCCCCGACGACTCCATCCGATAAATCCACCGTGTTTCTTTTTGCAGGATCTTTTTATCCCAGTTACCACCTCTGGTCGGTCTCTCTACCACCTCTATGATCCTAAACTCACAGCACTCCAGATCACCTCCATGTGTCTCTCGTACATGGCGTGATATGGGGGTATCCCTCTCATTTCTAATATCCCCAAGATGTTCCCCAATGCGTTTTTTAAAAGGTCGTTTCGTTTTTCCAATGTAATCCATTGGACAACTGCATTGGAAGAGATAGACTACCCCCTCAGTCCTGCAATTACCAAACTGTCTAATTTCGAACCTCTCTCCGGTGGTACTACTCTGAAAGAAGGTCGACTTTTTGACGTAATGGCAATAAATACATTTTCCACACCTGAATGTACCATTTGTTCTCTGATCTAACCAGGTACCCTGTTTCTTTGGGACACTATAGTGACTGTGAACCAAACGATCTCTCAGTGACCTACCCCGCCTATAAGTGATAGCAGGTTTTTTCGGGACAAAGGGGGCTATTTCCCTATCAGCCAAAAGCACCCCCAGTGTTTCTCAAAGATGCTCCTCACATCTCCAGATCTATCATCAAAGGTCCCTATCATCCTAATGATGTCCTCTGGTGGTTGTTTACCTTTGGGTCTCAAAAGAGCATCCCGGTTGTTCTGTACAGCGTTCTTAAATGCATCTTTTAGTACCAGAGGGGGGTATCCTTTTTCAAGAAATCTTCTTTGCATCCCTCTCGCCTCTAGATGAAAATTACCAGTGTCTGAGCAATTGCGTCTCGCCCTAAGATACTGGCCTTTTGGGATCCCTCTCTTCAGACCCATTGGATGGTGACTATCCCACCTAAGTAAATCATTGGCCGCCGTCGGTTTTCGGTACATAGTTGTTTGCAATGTACCTCCCTCATCCTTATAGATGGTGATATCAAGGAAGTTGATTGACCTATCACGGATCTCGCTGGTGAACCTCAACCCAATATCGTTTACATTCAGTTCACGGATAAAAGTCAAAAACGATTCATTGTCACCCTTCCACAGAAGTAGAACGTCGTCGATGTATCTACCCCAGAATAATATCTGGGGGTTCCACCACGCCGCACCATCGTCTGGGAAGATAACCGTATCCTCCCACCAGCCCAGGAGCAAGTTAGCATAGCTAGGGGCACAAGAACTCCCCATAGCTGTGCCCCTGAGCTGGTGGTAGAAAATCCCGTTAAACTGAAAGAAATTATGGGTAAGAATATATGATAACAAAGAGAGGACAAAGTCACTGTGTTCCTTATATTGCACCCCCCTTGTTCTTAGATAATATTCCACTGCCTCTAAACCCTTTTTATGAGGGATACTGCTGTACAGTGCCTCCACATCAATGGAGGCTAGCTGTACATCTGCCCCCACCGATATACCATCAAGTTTACCCATAAGGTCAAGAGTATCCCTAATGTATGAGGGAAGACTGATGACAAAATCCCTCAAGATCTTATCCAGGTAAATCCCTCCGTTCTGGGAAAGAGATTCAATTCCAGAAACGATGGGACGACCTTTAAGTGGGTTGAGGCCTTTGTGGACCTTCGGGAGTGCATAGAACACCGCCACAACTGGAAATTTGTTAAAGATAAAATCCCTCTCTTTCTTAGAGATCACACCTGCACAAAGACCCTCCTGTAGTATATTCCTTAATTCCTCCTGGAAAACCTCAGTCGGATCCCTCTCCAGTCTAGTATAAGTGGCTCTATCTTCTAGTATGTCAAGACACATCCTCTTATAACGTCCATGACTCATCACGACAAGGTTTCCCCCTTTGTCGGCTTGTTTCAATATTATTTGGTCATTTCTGGTCAGGTTATTTAGGGTGTGTCTTTCATCTCTTGTTAGGTTTGAATAATACACCTTCTTTCTAGTTTTACTTAGCCTCTTAAGATCGTTTGTTACTAGACTGGTAAAAATGTTGATACTTGTCACATCACAACTGGGTGGCATCTTCCTACTGGGGGGCCTACACTCGGTGAAAGGGCCTTTACCAACCTCCACAGGCTGACCCACAGCCAGATCTCTAAGGTTCGAGAAAGTCTCAATATCTTCTTCCTCGATACCTAGCTGGCGACATTTTTCATCATCATTAGTTCTAAAAAACCTTTTCCACTTGAGTTTTCTAGAAAAGAGATTCAAGTCCTTAACCCATTCAAATTCATTGAATCGGTTCGTGGGAACAAAAGAGAGTCCTTTGGCCAGTACATTTTTCTCCTCTATCGTTAGGTCGTGATCGGAGAGGTTTATGACCCTAGTTTCCTCTATTGCTTTGGTCTTGCCCCTGTTCCAAATTTTTCCCCCTTAGGGGGTATGGGTCTCTTCCTAAAAAAGATGACGATGTCTGAGGGCATGTCACATACGTCCCCAAAGCTGTTGGTCCATGTGAGACAGACCCAAAGCGAGAGTGTGAACCAAAACCAAAACTTGGTCTGCGGGGGCTGGTATTGTATTCCCCGGGTTCCGGTCCCTCTGGGCCCTCTCCTCCCTCCTGACCACCTCTTCCTCGTCCCCCTTTCTTGTTCTTCTTCCATTTCCTGTTCTTTGGAGGTTTCTTAGGTTTCGGTAATCTCCCTTGCCCTCCTTCCTCTTGGCCCCCCTCTCTCCCTGACTGGTCGGTATCAGAGGCAGAGACGTCAGTGTTACCGATGTCCCGATCACCCCTTTGGAGGAACAGATAAGCCCTTTTCTCTTTAAATTCTAAGGAGTCTCTTAAATTGTTTATGTTTTCGTTCCTTTATAAATGATTGTAACCGACTAATATTATGTTCGAGGGTGGCCTCCCTTTTCCCAAATTCGGGGGTATCCTTATGTTTTTTAGCCTCCTCCGTCAGTTCTGTCAACTTTTTACTGGTCTCTTCAAAGGAACTCTTCTCCTCTTCCAGCAAGATTTTCATAAATCTCAAAGAACTATTAACTGACTCCTCCTCCCACCTCTCCAGAAGTCTGGGGGACCTTGATCTATTAGCAGGAATGATATTCAATCTCAATCCCTTGGGAACGATTTTATTATTAATGTACTTTTCCAAACACTCGATTTCCCACCAGGACTTGACGTTCTCTTTATATGTAATGGTTATCTCGTGGAAAAGTTTTTTGAGATCGCCTGTATTATCACCAACACTAGTGTCCTCGGCTTCCGAGAAGACATCCCTGGCCTCTAAGGCCCACCTCTCTCTGTCCACGGGTCCTAACAAGAATCCCGCCATCAGTTCATATACAAAGTTAGACTTCAAATTTATTTTGATATTCAATACGCCTAATTAGTTTATTTTAAACAGAGGCAGTATTTCTAAAATATAACCTTTATTTTGTTTTAATTAAAACCAGGACCACATCGGGTCCAAACACAGTGTAACCTTGTAAAGGGGGGTGGAAGGGGGGTGGGTCGCCCTGTTCTTTCCCTATATTCCCCTACCTGGCAGCGGAGTTTTCACCCTAAAAACCCCCTATGGTGTCCCCGCTCCACGGCGGCTATCCCTCCTGATCCCTTTCTTGTGACAGGGAGGGGGGGATTTTCTTATAAATAATTCCCCATATACATATGCACTATATCCGAGGTAAAAAAGTTGTGGATTCCTCTGGTGTCCGGGTCTATCCCTTTAGACAAGAGTGGAAAAATTAACCACTATAGGAATCACTTTTTCTAAAATATGGATAGGTTACCTATACTACACAATACCGTAGGAGGAGAAAGGAAACAATATATGAGTGTCGCCTTCCTGGGTAATCTTTTAATACAATGCTTAAAGGGCAAAGATAAGCATATATACCCAATACAGGCAAACTAACATCCTCCTCTCCTCCACAAGGTACCCAACCATACACAAATAACAGTGTTCCCTATCAATAGCCCGTGATAATCCAGCAGGTGCACACCAGATAACCACTAGATATAGGCACCACCCTCACAACAGTGGATCAGTTGGACCATAGAACTAAGTAGGGGAATGGTTACCCTTTGACAAGACAAGATTTATGGAAGTACTTATCTTAATCATGAAGACCGGTCCCCTACTTAGTTCTATGGTCCAACTGATCCACTGTTGTGAGGGTGGTGCCTATATCTAGTGGTTATCTGGTGTGCACCTGCTGGATTATCACGGGCTATTGATAGGGAACACTGTTATTTGTGTATGGTTGGGTACCTTGTGGAGGAGAGGAGGATGTTAGTTTGCCTGTATTGGGTATATATGCTTATCTTTGCCCTTTAAGCATTGTATTAAAAGATTACCCAGGAAGGCGACACTCATATATTGTTTCCTTTCTCCTCCTACGGTATTGTGTAGTATAGGTAACCTATCCATATTTTAGAAAAAGTGATTCCTATAGTGGTTAATTTTTCCACTCTTGTCTAAAGGGATAGACCCGGACACCAGAGGAATCCACAACTTTTTTACCTCGGATATAGTGCATATGTATATGGAGAATTATTTATAAGAAAATCCCCCCCCTCCCTGTCACAAGAAAGGGATCAGGAGGGATAGCCGCCGTGGAGCGGGGACACCATAGGGGGTTTTTAGGGTGAAAACTCCGCTGCCAGGTAGGGGAATATAGGGAAAGAACAGGGCGACCCACCCCCCTTCCACCCCCCTTTACAAGGTTACACTGTGTTTGGACCCGATGTGGTCCTGGTTTTAATTAAAACAAAATAAAGGTTATATTTTAGAAATACTGCCTCTGTTTAAAATAAACTAATTAGGCGTATTGAATATCAAAATAAATTTGAAGTCTAACTTTGTATATGAACTGATGGCGGGATTCTTGTTAGGACCCGTGGACAGAGAGAGGTGGGCCTTAGAGGCCAGGGATGTCTTCTCGGAAGCCGAGGACACTAGTGTTGGTGATAATACAGGCGATCTCAAAAAACTTTTCCACGAGATAACCATTACATATAAAGAGAACGTCAAGTCCTGGTGGGAAATCGAGTGTTTGGAAAAGTACATTAATAATAAAATCGTTCCCAAGGGATTGAGATTGAATATCATTCCTGCTAATAGATCAAGGTCCCCCAGACTTCTGGAGAGGTGGGAGGAGGAGTCAGTTAATAGTTCTTTGAGATTTATGAAAATCTTGCTGGAAGAGGAGAAGAGTTCCTTTGAAGAGACCAGTAAAAAGTTGACAGAACTGACGGAGGAGGCTAAAAAACATAAGGATACCCCCGAATTTGGGAAAAGGGAGGCCACCCTCGAACATAATATTAGTCGGTTACAATCATTTATAAAGGAACGAAAACATAAACAATTTTTAAGAGACTCCTTAGAATTTAAAGAGAAAAGGGCTTATCTGTTCCTCCAAAGGGGTGATCGGGACATCGGTAACACTGACGTCTCTGCCTCTGATACCGACCAGTCAGGGAGAGAGGGGGGCCAAGAGGAAGGAGGGCAAGGGAGATTACCGAAACCTAAGAAACCTCCAAAGAACAGGAAATGGAAGAAGAACAAGAAAGGGGGACGAGGAAGAGGTGGTCAGGAGGGAGGAGAGGGCCCAGAGGGACCGGAACCCGGGGAATACAATACCAGCCCCCGCAGACCAAGTTTTGGTTTTGGTTCACACTCTCGCTTTGGGTCTGTCTCACATGGACCAACAGCTTTGGGGACGTATGTGACATGCCCTCAGACATCGTCATCTTTTTTAGGAAGAGACCCATACCCCCTAAGGGGGAAAAATTTGGAACAGGGGCAAGACCAAAGCAATAGAGGAAACTAGGGTCATAAACCTCTCCGATCACGACCTAACGATAGAGGAGAAAAATGTACTGGCCAAAGGACTCTCTTTTGTTCCCACGAACCGATTCAATGAATTTGAATGGGTTAAGGACTTGAATCTCTTTTCTAGAAAACTCAAGTGGAAAAGGTTTTTTAGAACTAATGATGATGAAAAATGTCGCCAGCTAGGTATCGAGGAAGAAGATATTGAGACTTTCTCGAACCTTAGAGATCTGGCTGTGGGTCAGCCTGTGGAGGTTGGTAAAGGCCCTTTCACCGAGTGTAGGCCCCCCAGTAGGAAGATGCCACCCAGTTGTGATGTGACAAGTATCGACATTTTTACCAGTCTAGTAACAAACGATCTTAAGAGGCTAAGTAAAACTAGAAAGAAGGTGTATTATTCAAACCTAACAAGAGATGAAAGACACACCCTAAATAACCTGACCAGAAATGACCAAATAATATTGAAACAAGCCGACAAAGGGGGAAACCTTGTCGTGATGAGTCATGGACGTTATAAGAGGATGTGTCTTGACATACTAGAAGATAGAGCCACTTATACTAGACTGGAGAGGGATCCGACTGAGGTTTTCCAGGAGGAATTAAGGAATATACTACAGGAGGGTCTTTGTGCAGGTGTGATCTCTAAGAAAGAGAGGGATTTTATCTTTAACAAATTTCCAGTTGTGGCGGTGTTCTATGCACTCCCGAAGGTCCACAAAGGCCTCAACCCACTTAAAGGTCGTCCCATCGTTTCTGGAATTGAATCTCTTTCCCAGAACGGAGGGATTTACCTGGATAAGATCTTGAGGGATTTTGTCATCAGTCTTCCCTCATACATTAGGGATACTCTTGACCTTATGGGTAAACTTGATGGTATATCGGTGGGGGCAGATGTACAGCTAGCCTCCATTGATGTGGAGGCACTGTACAGCAGTATCCCTCATAAAAAGGGTTTAGAGGCAGTGGAATATTATCTAAGAACAAGGGGGGTGCAATATAAGGAACACAGTGACTTTGTCCTCTCTTTGTTATCATATATTCTTACCCATAATTTCTTTCAGTTTAACGGGATTTTCTACCACCAGCTCAGGGGCACAGCTATGGGGAGTTCTTGTGCCCCTAGCTATGCTAACTTGCTCCTGGGCTGGTGGGAGGATACGGTTATCTTCCCAGACGATGGTGCGGCGTGGTGGAACCCCCAGATATTATTCTGGGGTAGATACATCGACGACGTTCTACTTCTGTGGAAGGGTGACAATGAATCGTTTTTGACTTTTATCCGTGAACTGAATGTAAACGATATTGGGTTGAGGTTCACCAGCGAGATCCGTGATAGGTCAATCAACTTCCTTGATATCACCATCTATAAGGATGAGGGAGGTACATTGCAAACAACTATGTACCGAAAACCGACGGCGGCCAATGATTTACTTAGGTGGGATAGTCACCATCCAATGGGTCTGAAGAGAGGGATCCCAAAAGGCCAGTATCTTAGGGCGAGACGCAATTGCTCAGACACTGGTAATTTTCATCTAGAGGCGAGAGGGATGCAAAGAAGATTTCTTGAAAAAGGATACCCCCCTCTGGTACTAAAAGATGCATTTAAGAACGCTGTACAGAACAACCGGGATGCTCTTTTGAGACCCAAAGGTAAACAACCACCAGAGGACATCATTAGGATGATAGGGACCTTTGATGATAGATCTGGAGATGTGAGGAGCATCTTTGAGAAACACTGGGGGGTGCTTTTGGCTGATAGGGAAATAGCCCCCTTTGTCCCGAAAAAACCTGCTATCACTTATAGGCGGGGTAGGTCACTGAGAGATCGTTTGGTTCACAGTCACTATAGTGTCCCAAAGAAACAGGGTACCTGGTTAGATCAGAGAACAAATGGTACATTCAGGTGTGGAAAATGTATTTATTGCCATTACGTCAAAAAGTCGACCTTCTTTCAGAGTAGTACCACCGGAGAGAGGTTCGAAATTAGACAGTTTGGTAATTGCAGGACTGAGGGGTAGTCTATCTCTTCCAATGCAGTTGTCCAATGGCTTACATTGGAAAAACGAAACGACCTTTTAAAAAACGCATTGGGGAACATCTTGGGGATATTAGAAATGAGAGGGATACCCCCATATCACGCCATGTACGAGAGACACATGGAGGTGATCTGGAGTGCTGTGAGTTTAGGATCATAGAGGTGGTAGAGAGACCGACCAGAGGTGGTAACTGGGATAAAAAGATCCTGCAAAAAGAAACACGGTGGATTTATCGGATGGAGTCGTCGGGGGCATGTGGTTTAAATGAACAGCTCACATATACATCCTTTTTGTAGAATTCTGGTTGCCCTTGAGCGTCCGAGTTGATCTCCCTGGTAGCCATGCCGAACTCTAGTATCTGATTCCATGGGTTCAGTATATCGAGGCATTTGTCCTGCTGGAGTCTATTAATCCCAGAGTGGAGCTAGGACTCTATTATGTTTATTTGGTCTCCATTGAGGGATTGAGAGATATGTGTATATATATATGTTTCTCTTTATTGTTATACACAGTAAATACCTCCATGTATACTTGTCAGTGGGATGTACAAGTCTAGTCATGTGTGCCTATCCTGTAAAATCTCCCCATTTAGAAGATCTACTGTGACCCTTTGTAATCCTGCCTGTGTCCCCCTAGTTCTACCCGGGGGGGGGGGAGGGATTGGTGGTCTTGATGTGCGTGGCTGAGATGTGCTATGTATAAGTCCTGGGACACTACTATCTTTTCACTGGCAGGGGTGCCACTATTTCTAAGTATTATTGTCTTATTAAGACAGGCAGCTTCAATCTTATACTTTGCCTGTTAAAAACGATATCAAACTACAAACTCGGAACCCTATGTGAATTGTTAATGTTCCCGGGGGAACCATTTCAGAGATGCACACTTCCGGTCGCGGAATGATTAGCCGCGACGGACCATTGCGGTCATGTGACCGCTTCCCACGTGATACTTCCGGTGTCTGGAACGCGGAAGTGGGCGCGGGGTGACACGCACTCGGATGCCGCTGCCGCCCCATACAGGGTAATATAGAGCATAATCTATAAAAGGGCACAGTGAGACAGAGTGGGGGCCGCCATCCACTGAGAAATGGGAAGGGGGGAATTTACCATATACCCTCCCTGGGCGTCCTGGAGCTCTAACAAAAGCACCGTAGGATAGACTGTCCCTGATGAACCCACCAGAACATTGTAAGGTGGGAGAAACGCCGCGTCGGACCGGTCTTCATGATTAAGATAAGTACTTCCATAAATCTTGTCTTGTCAAAGGGTAACCATTCCCCTACTTAGTTCTATGGTCCAACTGATCCACTGTTGTGAGGGTGGTGCCTATATCTAGTGGTTATCTGGTGTGCACCTGCTGGATTATCACGGGCTATTGATAGGGAACACTGTTATTTGTGTATGGTTGGGTACCTTGTGGAGGAGAGGAGGATGTTAGTTTGCCTGTATTGGGTATATATGCTTATCTTTGCCCTTTAAGCATTGTATTAAAAGATTACCCAGGAAGGCGACACTCATATATTGTTTCCTTTCTCCTCCTACGGTATTGTGTAGTATAGGTAACCTATCCATATTTTAGAAAAAGTGATTCCTATAGTGGTTAATTTTTCCACTCTTGTCTAAAGGGATAGACCCGGACACCAGAGGAATCCACAACTTTTTTACCTCGGATATAGTGCATATGTATATGGGGAATTATTTATAAGAAAATCCCCCCCCTCCCTGTCACAAGAAAGGGATCAGGAGGGATAGCCGCCGTGGAGCGGGGACACCATAGGGGGTTTTTAGGGTGAAAACTCCGCTGCCAGGTAGGGGAATATAGGGAAAGAACAGGGCGACCCACCCCCCTTCCACCCCCCTTTACAAGGTTACACTGTGTTTGGACCCGATGTGGTCCTGGTTTTAATTAAAACAAAATAAAGGTTATATTTTAGAAATTAGGATTTTAGTTCCCTAACCTGTAGAAAGGTATGACGTACAACAGTGTGGTGACTGTTGAGATGACAAGAGTTAGGATTTTAGTTCCCTAACCTGTATAAAGGGTATGAGGTACAACAGTGTGGTGACTGTTGAGATGACAAGAGTTAGGATTTTAGTTCCCTAACCTGTATAAACGTATGACGTACAACAGTGTGGTGACTGTTGAGATGACAAGAGTTAGAATTTTAGTTCCCTAACCTGTATAAAGGGTATGACGTACAACAGTGTGGTGACTGTTGAGATGACAAGAGTTAGGATTTTAGTTCCCTAACCTGTAGAAAGGTATGACGTACAACAGTGTGGTGACTGTTGAGATGACAAGAGTTAGGATTTTAGTTCCCTAACCTGTATAAAGGGTATGACGTACAACAGTGTGGTGACTGTTTGAGATGACAAGAGTTATGATTTTAGTTCCCTAAACCTGTATAAAGGTATGACGTACAACAGTGTGGTGACTGTGAGATGACAAGAGTTAGGATTTTAGTTCCCTAACCTGTATAAAGGTATGACGTACAACATGTGGTGACTGTTAAGATGACAAGAGTTAGGATTTTAGTTCCCTAACCTGTATAAAGTATGACGTACAACAGTGTGTGACTGTTGAGATGACAAGAGTTAGGATTTTAGTTCCCTAACCTGTATAAAGGGTATGACGTACAACAGTGTGGTGACTGTTGAGATGACAAGAGTTAGGATTTTAGTTCCCTAACCTGTATAAAGTATGACGTACAACAGTGTGGTGACTGTTGAGATGACAAGAGTTAGGATTTTAGTTCCCTAACCTGTTAAAGTATGACGTACAACAGTGTGGTGACTGTTGAGATGACAAGAGTTAGGATTTTAGTTCCCTAACCTGTAAAACGTATGACGTACAACAGTGTGGTGACTGTTGAGATGACAAGAGTTAGGATTTTAGTTCCCTAACCTGTATAAGGTATGACGTACAACAGTGTGGTGACTGTTGAGATGACAAGAGTTAGGATTTTAGTTCCCTAACCTGTATTAAGGTAGTACGTAACACCTGGTGACTGTGAGTGGAATATGAAGTTTGAAGAGAGGATTTTAGTCCATAACCTGTATTAAGGTATACGTACACTCTGTCTGGTGACTGTTTTGATGACAAGAGTTAGGATTTTAGTTCCCTAACCTGTAGAAAGGTATGACGTACAACAGTGTGGTGACTGTTGAGATGACAAGAGTTAGGATTTTAGTTCCCTAACCTGTATAAAGGGTATGACGTACAACAGTGTGGTGACTGTTGAGATGACAAGAGTTAGGATTTTAGTTCCCTAACCTGTATAAACGTATGACGTACAACAGTGTGGTGACTGTTGAGATGACAAGAGTTAGGATTTTAGTTCCCTAACCTGTATAAACGTATGACGTACAACAGTGTGGTGACTGTTGAGATGACAAGAGTTAGGATTTTAGTTCCCTAACCTGTATAAACGTATGACGTACAACAGTGTGGTGACTGTTGAGATGACAAGAGTTAGGATTTTAGTTCCCTAACCTGTATTAAGGTAGTACGTACACCTGTCTGGTGACTGTTTTGATGACAAGAGTTAGGATTTTAGTTCCCTAACCTGTATTAAGTAGTACGTACACCTGTCTGGTGACTGTAATGGTTTGAAGAGAGGATTTTAGTCCCTAACCTGTATTAAGGTAGTACGTACACCTGTCTGGTGACTGTTTTGATGACAAGAGTTAGGATTTTAGTTCCCTAACCTGTATAAACGTATGATGTACAACAGTGTGTGTGACTGTTGAGATGACAAGAATTAGGATTTTAGTTCCCTAACCTGTATAAAGGGTATGACGTACAACAGTGTGGTGACTGTTGAGATGACAAGAGTTAGGATTTTAGTTCCCTAACCTGTATAAACGTATGACGTACAACAGTGTGGTGACTGTTGAGATGACAAGAGTTAGGATTTTAGTTCCCTAACCTGTATAAAGGGTATGACGTACAACAGTGTGGTGACTGTTGAGATGACAAGAGTTAGGATTTTAGTTCCCTAACCTGTAGAAAGGTATGACGTACAACAGTGTGGTGACTGTTGAGATGACAAGAGTTAGGATTTTAGTTCCCTAACCTGTATAAAGGGTATGACGTAAAACATGTGGTGACTGTTTAGATGACAAGAGTTAGGATTTTAGTTCCCTAACCTGTATTAAGGTAGTACGTACACCTGTCTGGTGACTGTAATGGTTTTCAAGAGAGGATTTTAGTCCCTAACCTGTATTAAGGTAGTACGTACACCTGTCTGGTGACTGTTTTGATGACAAGAGTTAGGATTTTAGTTCCCTAACCTGTAGAAAGGTATGACGTACAACAGTGTGGTGACTGTTGAGATGACAAGAGTTAGGATTTTAGTTCCCTAACCTGTATAAAGGGTATGACGTACAACAGTGTGGTGACTGTTGAGATGACAAGAGTTAGGATTTTAGTTCCCTAACCTGTATAAACGTATGACGTACAACAGTGTGGTGACTGTTGAGATGACAAGAGTTAGATTTTAGTTCCCTAACCTGTATAAAGGGTATGACGTACAACAGTGTGGTGACTGTTGAGATGACAAGAGTTAGGATTTTAGTTCCCTAACCTGTAGAAAGGTATGACGTACAACAGTGTGGTGACTGTTGAGATGACAAGAGTTAGGATTTTAGTTCCCTAACCTGTATAAAGGTATGACGTACAACAGTGTGGTGACTGTTGAGATGACAAGAGTTAGGATTTTAGTTCCCTAACCTGTATAAAGGTATGACGTACAACAGTGTGGTGACTGTTGAGATGACAAGAGTTAGGATTTTAGTTCCCTAACCTGTATAAAGGTATGACGTACAACATGTGTGGTGACTGTTAGATGACAAGAGTTAGGATTTTAGTTCCCTAACCTGTATAAAGGTATGACGTACAACAGTGTGGTGACTGTTGAGATGACAAGAGTTAGGATTTTAGTTCCCTAACCTGTATAAAGGTATGACGTACAACAGTGTGGTGACTGTTGAGATGACAAGAGTTAGGATTTTAGTTCCCTAACCTGTATAAAGGTATGACGTACAACAGTGTTGGTGACTGTTGAGATGACAAGAGTTAGGATTTTAGTTCCCTAACCTGTATAAAGGTATGACGTACAACAGTGTGGTGACTGTTGAGATGACAAGAGTTAGGATTTTAGTTCCCTAACCTGTATAAAGGTATGACGTACAACAGTGTGGTGACTGTTGAGATGACAAGAGTTAGGATTTTAGTTCCCTAACCTGTATAAAGGTATGACGTACAACAGTGTGGTGACTGTTGAGATGACAAGAGTTAGGATTTTAGTTCCCTAACCTGTATAAAGGTATGACGTACAACATGTCGGTGACTGTTAGATGACAAGAGTTAGGATTTTAGTTCCCTAACCTGTATAAAGTATGACGTACAACAGTGTGGTGACTGTTGAGATGACAAGAGTTAGGATTTTAGTTCCCTAACCTGTATAAAACGTATGACGTACAACAGTGTGGTGACTGTTGAGATGACAAGAGTTAGGATTTTAGTTCCCTAACCTGTATAAAGGTATGACGTACAACAGTGTGGTGACTGTTGAGATGACAAGAGTTAGGATTTTAGTTCCCTAACCTGTAAAACGTATGACGTACAACAGTGTGGTGACTGTTGAGATGACAAGAGTTAGGATTTTAGTTCCCTAACCTGTATAAACGTATGACGTACAACAGTGTGGTGACTGTTGAGATGACAAGAGTTAGGATTTTAGTTCCCTAACCTGTATAAAGGTATGACGTACAACAGTGTGGTGACTGTTGAGATGACAAGAGTTAGGATTTTAGTTCCCTAACCTGTATATAAGGTAGTACGTACACCTGTCTGGTGACTGTTTGAGATGACAAGAGTTAGGATTTTAGTTCCCTAACCTGTATTAAGGTAGTACGTACACCTGTCTGGTGACTGTAATGTTTCAAGAGAGGATTTTAGTCCCAACCTGTATTAAGGTAGTACGTACACCTGTCTGGTGACTGTTTTGATGACAAGAGTTAGGATTTTAGTTCCCTAACCTGTAGAAAGGTATGACGTACAACAGTGTGGTGACTGTTGAGATGACAAGAGTTAGGATTTTAGTTCCCTAACCTGTATAAAGGGTATGACGTACAACAGTGTGGTGACTGTTGAGATGACAAGAGTTAGGATTTTAGTTCCCTAACCTGTATAAACGTATGACGTACAACAGTGTGGTGACTGTTGAGATGACAAGAGTTAGGATTTTAGTTCCCTAACCTGTATAAAGTATGACGTACAACAGTGTGGTGACTGTTGAGATGACAAGAGTTAGGATTTTAGTTCCCTAACCTGTAAAAGTATGACGTACAACAGTGTGGTGACTGTTGAGATGACAAGAGTTAGGATTTTAGTTCCCTAACCTGTATAAGGTAGTACGTACAACGTTGGTGACTGTTTTGGATGACAAGAGTTAGGATTTTAGTTCCCTAACCTGTATTAAAGTAGTACGTACAACCTGTTGGTGACTGTTATGATGACAAGAGTTAGGATTTTTTGTTCCCTAACCTGTATAAAGGTATGACGTACAACAGTGTGGTGACTGTTGAGATGACAAGAGTTAGGATTTTAGTTCCCTAACCTGTATAAAGGGTATGACGTACAACAGTGTGGTGACTGTTGAGATGACAAGAGTTAGGATTTTAGTTCCCTAACCTGTATAAACGTATGACGTACAACAGTGTGGTGACTGTTGAGATGACAAGAGTTAGGATTTTAGTTCCCTAACCTGTATAAAGTATGACGTACAACAGTTGTGGTGACTGTTGAGATGACAAGAGTTAGGATTTTAGTTCCCTAACCTGTAAAAGTATGACGTACAACAGTGTGGTGACTGTTGAGATGACAAGAGTTAGGATTTTAGTTCCCTAACCTGTATAAAGGTATGACGTACAACAGTGTGGTGACTGTTAGATGACAAGAGTTAGGATTTTAGTTCCCTAACCTGTATTAAGGTAGTACGACATGTGGTGACTGTGGTCAAGAGTAGGATTTTAGTCCCTAACCTGTATTAAGGTAGTACGTACACCTGTCTGGTGACTGTTGATGACAAGAGTTAGGATTTTAGTTCCCTAACCTGTATAAAGTATGACGTACAACAGTGTGGTGACTGTTGAGATGACAAGAGTTAGGATTTTAGTTCCCTAACCTGTATAAAGGGTATGACGTACAACAGTGTGGTGACTGTTGAGATGACAAGAGTTAGGATTTTAGTTCCCTAACCTGTATAAACGTATGACGTACAACAGTGTGGTGACTGTTGAGATGACAAGAGTTAGGATTTTAGTTCCCTAACCTGTATAAAGGGTATGACGTACAACAGTGTGGTGACTGTTGAGATGACAAGAGTTAGGATTTTAGTTCCCTAACCTGTAGAAAGGTATGACGTACAACAGTGTGGTGACTGTTGAGATGACAAGAGTTAGGATTTTAGTTCCCTAACCTGTATAAACGTATGACGTACAACAGTGTGGTGACTGTTGAGATGACAAGAGTTAGGATTTTAGTTCCTAACCTGTATTAAGGTAGTACGTACACCTGTCTGGTGACTGTTTTGATGACAAGAGTTAGGATTTTAGTTCCTAACCTGTATTAAGGTAGTACGTACACCTGTCTGGTGACTGTAATGGTTTGAAGAGAGGATTTTAGTCCATAACCTGTATTAAGGTAGTACGTACACCTGTCTGGTGACTGTTTTGATGACAAGAGTTAGGATTTTAGTTCCATAACCTGTAGAAAGGTATGACGTACAACAGTGTGGTGACTGTTGAGATGACAAGAGTTAGGATTTTAGTTCCCTAACCTGTATAAAGGGTATGACGTACAACAGTATGGTGACTGTTGAGATGACAAGAGTTAGGATTTTAGTTCCCTAACCTGTATAAACGTATGACGTACAACAGTGTGGTGACTGTTGAGATGACAAGAGTTAGGATTTTAGTTCCCTAACCTTATAAACGTATGACGTACAACAGTGTGGTGACTGTTGAGATGACAAGAGTTAGGATTTTAGTTCCCTAACCTGTATAAACGTATGACGTACAACAGTGTGGTGACTGTTGAGATGACAAGAGTTAGGATTTTAGTTCCCTAACCTGTATTAAGGTAGTACGTACACCTGTCTGGTGACTGTTTTGATGACAAGAGTTAGGATTTTAGTTCCCTAACCTGTATTAAGGTAGTACGTACACCTGTCTGGTGACTGTAATGGTTTGAAGAGAGGATTTTAGTCCCTAACCTGTATTAAGGTAGTACGTACACCTGTCTGGTGACTGTTTTGATGACAAGAGTTAGGATTTTAGTTCCCTAACCTGTAGAAAGGTATGACGTACAACAGTGTGGTGACTGTTGAGACGACAAGAATTAGGATTTTAGTTCCCTAACCTGTATAAAGGGTATGACGTACAACAGTGTGGTGACTGTTGAGATGACAAGAGTTAGGATTTTAGTTCCCTAACCTGTATAAACGTATGACGTACAACAGTGTGGTGACTGTTGAGATGACAAGAGTTAGGATTTTAGTTCCCTAACCTGTATAAAGGGTATGACGTACAACAGTGTGGTGACTGTTGAGATGACAAGAGTTAGGATTTTAGTTCCCTAACCTGTAGAAAGGTATGACGTACAACAGTGTGGTGACTGTTGAGATGACAAGAGTTAGGATTTTAGTTCCCTAACCTGTATAAAGGGTATGACGTACAACAGTGTGGTGACTGTTGAGATGACAAGAGTTAGGATTTTATTTCCCTAACCTGTATTAAGGTAGTACGTACACCTGTCTGGTGACTGTAATGGTTTGAAGAGAGGATTTTAGTCCCTAACCTGTATTAAGGTAGTACGTACACCTGTCTGGTGACTGTAATGGTTTGAAGAGAGGATTTTAGTCCCTAACCTGTATTAAGGTAGTACGTACACCTGTCTGGTGACTGTTTTGATGACAAGAGTTAGGATTTTAGTTCCCTAACCTGTATTAAGGTAGTACGTACACCTGTCTGGTGACTGTAATGGTTTGAAGAGAGGATTTTAGTCCCTAACCTGTATTAAGGTAGTACGTACACCTGTCTGGTGACTGTTTTGATGACAAGAGTTAGGATTTTAGTTCCCTAACCTGTATTAAGGTAGTACGTACACCTGTCTGGTGACTGTAATGGTTTGAAGAGAGGATTTTAGTCCCTAACCTGTATTAAGGTACTAAGTACAAGAGTGTGGTGACTCTAATGGTCACAGAAAAGCTTGGATTCCAATCTGTATCACCCTGCCTATATCCTCCTAGATTAGTCCTGAGAAGGACTGTTCTGGTCACTGGAAATCTTGGACTCCGATCTGGATCACCCTGCCTATGTCCTCCTAGATTAGTCCTGAGAAGGACTGTTGTGGTCAGCAGCAGTTTGCAGCCCTGATCCGGATCTACCTATGAGGGCCGCAAATCTGTCCCTAATCAGCAGCAGACACTCTCCCTACACTCACTGTCTGGATGGCTGTGTGCCGAGCACAGCGCGCCGGGAGTTATAAAGGCTCGGTCACGCTGTGCAGGGCGGCCAATCACTGCTATGCCACAACTAACAGGGCTGTGGCATTGCAGTGGTCTGTCAGCCAATCCCTGCACGTGGGCTGGCTCTCAAAAGAGCGCCAACATGGAGAGATGACGACCACGAGCACAGCACGAGTATCGCGAGATTACTCGGTGCTCGGCGAGTCGCCCGAGTACAGTGATACTCGTGCGAGTACCGAGTAGTGCCGAGCATGCTCGCTCAACACTAATTATTATACGTACCTCTCCGCTGAGTGCTCGGTAACTGGGAGCAGTAGCAGGCAGTGTCCTGCTAGGACCTTGCATGATGTTAGAATGACATCAGCGTTCGGCGCTGTGATTGGCCCGCTCGCAGTCATGTGATATATGACGTGATATCACATGACCGCGAGCGGGCCAATCACAGCACAGAACGCCGATGTCATTCTGATATCATGCAAGGTCCTAGCCTGTCAAAGCCTGCTACCGCTCCCAGTTACTGAGCACCCCATTCTGCCCCGCCCCCCGGCTCCATGCTGCCCCTCCCCAGGCTCCGCTCGCTCCATCCTGCCCAGCCGCCTCCATCCTGCCCCCCCACTAGCTCCATCCTGCCCCCCCCCTCTGCCGGCTCCGTCCTGCCTCGCCTGCTCCATCCTGCCCCGCCTGCTCCATCCTGCCCCGCCGGATCCATCCTGTCCCTCTCGCTCCATCCTCCCCGCTCGCTCCATCCTCCCCGCTCGCTCCATCCTGCCCCCCACTCGCCTCCATACTGCCCCCCCGCCTCCATCCTGCCCCTGCCTCCATCCTGCCCCCCCCCCCACTCGCTCCATGTTGCCCCGCTCGCTCTGTCTTACCCCGCTCGCTCCATCCTGCCCCCCTGCTCCATCCTGCAGCCCCGGCAGTTAGCGGTCATGTGACCGATCAGCTGATCGGTTTCCCAGGCAACGACAGATCCTAAAGGCCTGTAGGACCTAGAAGATGGAGGTGGAGTGAGCCGGCGGACAGGTGAGTATCCTCACTGAGGATTTTTTTATTTTTACTTTTAATGTGGAGGAGCGGGGGGGGGGGGAGTATTGCCATATACCATAGTGCTGCTGTACATGTACTGTACTGTACCACCATATACTATAATGCAGCTATACATGTACTGTAAGGTACCGCCATATACTATAGCGTTGCTATACATGTACTGTAATGTACCGCCATATACTATAGTGCTGCTATACATGTGCTGTAATGTAACACCATATACCATAGCGCTGCTATATATATATATATATATATATATATATGTATGTAGTTCACTCACGTTGACTGAACAAGTTCTGTCAGTCACAGTATGTCAACTACATATATATTCTAGAATACCCGATGCGTTAGAATCGGGCCACCATCTAGTGTTCTATAAACCTGCATGCTGGCTCAAAAATCCCTCCTATGCCTGAGACAATCGGATGCCACGGGGGGACAAGGGGGTCCTTGTGGATCTTGGGAAGCACATAGAAAGTTGGAGTGGTCGGTGAAGACACAATGAGACCCTCAAAGATCTGTTTAGGTATGATACCTTGCTGGAATGCTTGTTGGTGAATTCTGAACAGTTCCACCTCAAATTTCTTACCGGGGATTGAGGAAAGTACACAGGCACAGGGGGAGACAGACACAGGGGGAGAGGAGAGGCACAGGGGGACACAGAGGCACATAGGGACACAGAGGCACAGGGGGACACAGACACAGGAGGAGAGGAGAGGCACATGGGGACACAGACACAGGGGGAGAGGAGAGGCACAGGGGAGAGGAAAGGCACAGGGGAGAGGAGAAGCGCAGGCGGAGAAGAGAGGCACAGGGGGACACAGACACAGGAGGAAGGAAGAGGCACAGGGAGACACAGACACTGGAGGAGAGGAAAGGCACAGGGGGACACACACAGGGGGAGAGGAGAGGCACAGGGGGATAGGAGAGGCACAGGGGGACACAGACAGGGACACAGAAGGAGAATAGAGGCACAGGGGGACACAGACACGGGGAGAGGAGAGGCACAGGGGGACACAGGCACATAGGGACACAGAGGCACAGGGGGACACAGACACAGGAGGAGAGGAAGGGCACAGGGGGACACAGGCACAGGAGGACACAGACACGGGGGAGAGGAGAGGCACAGGAGGATACAGACAGACGGAGAGGAAAGGCACAGGTGGACACAGACACATGGGGAGAGGAGAGGCACAGAGGGACACAGAGGCACATAGGGACGCAGAGGCACAGGGGGACACAGACACAGGAGGAGAGGAGAGGCACAGTGGGACACAGACACAGGGGGAGAGGCACAGGGGGAGACAGAAGGAGAGGAGAGGCACAGGGGGACACAGAGGCACAGAGGGACACAGAATGGGGAGAGGGGAGGCACAGGGGGACACAGACACAGGAGGAGAGGAGAGGCACAGGGGACACAGACACAGGGGGAGAGGAGAGGCACAGGGGGAGAGGAGAGGCACAGGGGGACACAGACACAGGAGGAGAGGAAAGGCACAAGGGGACACAGACACAGGAGGAGAGGAGACGCACAGGGGGACACAGATACAGGGGGAGAGGAGAGGCACAGGGGGACACAGACACGGGGAGAGGAGAGGCACAGGGGGACACAGACAGGGGGAGAGGAAAGGCAGAGGGGGACACAGAGGCACAGGGGGACACAGACACAGGAGGAGAGGAGAGGCACAGGGGGACGCAGACAGGGGGAGAGGAAAGGCACAGGGAGGCACAGAAGGAGAGTAGAGGCACAGGGGACACAGACACGGAGAGAGGAGAGGCACAGGGGGACACAGACATGGAGAGAGGAAAGGCACAGGAGGACACAGGCACAGGGGGACACAGGCACATAGGGACACATAGGCACAGGGGGACACAGACACAGGAGGAGAGGAGAGGCACAGGGGGACACAGAGGCACAGGGTGACACAGACACAGGGGGAGAGGAGAGGCACAGGGGGACACAGACAGACAAAGAGGAAAGGCACAGGAGGACACAGACAGACGGAGAGGAAAGGCACAGGGGGACACAGAAGGAGAGGAGAGGCACAGTGGGACACAGACACAGGGGGAGAGGAGAGGCACAGGGGGGCACAGACAGACAGAGAAGGAGAGGTACAGGGGGACACAGAAGGAGAGGAGAGGCACAGTGGGACACAGACACAGGGGGAGAGGCACAGGGAGTCACATAGAGAAGGAGAGGAAAGGCACCGGGGGACACAGACAAAGGGGGAGAGGATAGGAAAAGGGGGAGATGAGAGGCACAGGGGGACACAGAGGCACAGGGGGACACAGACACAGCAGGAGAGGAGAGGCACCGGGAGACACAGACAAGGGGAGAGGAGAGGCACAGGGGGACACAGAAGGAGGAATGGCACAGGGGGACACAGAAGCACAGAGGGACACAGCATAGGGGAGGAAGGGGACAGGCACAGGGGGGACAGGGGGACACAGACACAGGGAGGAGAGGAAGAGGCACGAGGGGGACACAGGACACAGCAGGGGAGAGGAGAAGGCACAGGGGACACAGACAGAAGGAGAGAGAAGGGACAACAGGGGACACAGACGAACAGGGGGGAAGGAGACGAGGCACAGGGACAACACAGGGGACACAACAGGAAGAGAGGAGAGGCACACAGGGGGAACACAGACAGAGGAGAGGAAGAGGCACAGTGGGACACAGACACAGGGGAGAGAAGAGAGGGACACAGACAGGGACACCAGAGGCACATAGGGACACAGAGGCACAGGGGGACACAAACACAGGAGGAGAGAGAGGCACAGCGGGACACAGACACAGGGGGAGAGGCACAGGGAGACACATAGAGAAGGAGAGGAAAGGCACATCGGGGGACACAGACAAAGGGGGAGAGGATAGGAAAAGGGGGAGATGAGAGGCACAGGGGGACACAGAGGCACAGGGGACACAGACACAGCAGGAGAGGAGAGGCACCGGGGGACACAGACAAGGGGAGAGGAGAGGCACAGGGGGACACAGAAGGAGAGGAATGGCACAGGGGGACACAGAAGCACAGAGGGACACAGCATGGGGAGAGGGGAGGCACAGGGGGACACAGACACAGGAGGAGAGGAAGGCACAGGGGGACACAGACACAGGGGGAGAGGAGAGGCACAGGGGGAGAGGAGAGGCACAGGGGGACACAGACACGGGGAGAGGAGAGGCACAGGGGGACGCAGACAGGGGGAGAGGAAAGGCACAGGGGGACACAGACATGGGGAGAGGAAAGGCACAGGGGGACACAGGCACATGGGGACACAGGCACATAGGGACACATAGGCAAAGGGGGACACAGATACAGGAGGAGAGGAGAGGCACAGGGGGACACAGAGGTACAGGGGGACACAGACACAGGGGGAGAGGAGAGGCACAGGTGGACACAGACAGACAGAGAGGAAAGGCACAGGGGACACAGACACAGGGGGAGAGGATAGGCACAGGGGAGACGAGAGAACAAGGGGACACAGAGGCACAGGGGACAAAGACACAGCAGGAGAGGCACCGGGGACACAGACAAGGGAGAGGAGAGGCACAGGGGGACACAGACAAGGGGAGAGGAGAGGCACAGGGGGACACAGAGGCACAGGGGGACACAGAATGGGGAGAGGGGAGGCATGGGGGAGACAAGACACAGGGGGAGAGGGGAGGCACAGGGGGACTCAGACACAGGAGGAGAGGAGAGGCACAGGGGACACAGACTCAGGGGGACACAGGCACAGGGGGACACAGACAGAAGGAGAGGAAAGGCACCGGGGGACACAGACACATGGGGAGATTATAGGTACAGGGGGAGACGAGAGGCACAGGGGGACACAGAGGCACAGGGGGACACAGACACAGCAGGAGAGGATAGGCACCGGGGGACACAGACAAGGGGAGAGGAGAGGCACAGGAGGACACAGAAGGAGAGGAGAGGCACAGGGGACACAGAGGCAAAGGGGCACACAGAATGGGGAGAAGGGAGGTACAGGGGGACATAGACACAGGGGGAGAGGAAAGGCACAAGAGGATAGGAGAGGCACAGCAGGACACAGACAGGGGGAGAGGAAATGCAGAGGGGGACACAGAGGCACAGGGGGACACAGACAGGGGAGAGAGGAAAGGCACAGGGAGGCACAGAAGGAGAGGAAGCAGGAGGGGACACAGACACAGGGAGAGGAAAGGCACAGGGGGACACAGACAGGGGAAGAGGAAAGGCACAGGGGGACACAGGCACAGGGGACACAGGCACATAGGGACACAGAGGCAGAGGGGGACACAGACACAGGAGGACAGGAGAGGCACAGGGGGACATAGAGGCACAGGGGGACACAGAAACAGGGGAGAGAGGAGAGGCACAGGGGGACACAGACAGACGGAGAGAAAAGGCACAGGGGGACACAGACACGGGGAGAGGAGAAGCACAGGGGGACACAGACACAGGGGGAGAGGCACAGGGGGACACAGACAGAAGGAGAGGAAAGGCACCGGGGGACACAGACACAGGGGGAGAGGATAGGCACAGGGGGAGATGAGAGGCACAGGGGGACAATGACACAGCAGGAGAGGAGAGGCACCGGGGGTCACAGACAAGGAGAGAGAGGAGAGGCACAGGGGGACACAGAGGCACAGGGGGACACCGAATGAGGAGAGGGAGGCACAGGGGGACACAGACATAGGGGGAGAGGGGAGGCACAGAGGGACACAGACACAGGAGGAGAGGAGAGGTACAGGGGGACACAGACACAGGGGGAGAGGAGAGGCACAGGGGGAGAGGAAAGGCACAGGGGGACACAGACACAGGAGGAGAGGAGAGGCACAGGGGGATACAGACACAGGAGGAGAGGAGAGGCACAGGGGGACACAGATACAGGGTGAGAGAAGAGGCACAGGGGGACACAGACACGGGGAGAGGAGAGGCACAGGGGGACACAGACAGGGTGAGAGGAAAGGCACAGGGGGATAGGAGAGGCACAGGGGGACACAAACAGGGGGAGGAAAAGGCAGAGGTGGACACAGAAGCACAGGGGACACAGACACAGGAGGAGAGGAGAGGCACAGGGGGCCACAGACACGGGGACAGGAGAGGCACAGGGGGACACAGACAGGGGGAGAGGAAAGGCACAGAGGGACACAGGCACAGGGGACACAGGCACATAGGGACACAGAGGCACAGGGGGACATAAACACAGGAGGAGAGGAGAGGCACAGGGGGGCGCATAGGCACAGGTGGACACAGATACAAGGGGAGAGGAGAGACACAGGGGACGCAGACAGATGGAGAGGAAAGGCACAGAGGGACACAGACACAGTGAGAGAGGAGAGGCACAGAGGGACACAGAGGCACATAGGGACACAGAGGCACAGGGGGACACAGACAGGAGAGGAAAAGCACCGGGGGACACAGACACAGGGGGAGAGGATAGGCACGGAGGAGAGGAGAGGCACAGGGGGACACAGAGACACAGGGGGAAACAGACACAGCCGGAGAGGAGAGGCATCCGGGCGACACAGGCAAGGGGAGAGGAGAGGCACAGGGGGACACATTAGGAGAGGAGAGGCACAGGGGGACACAAAGGCACAGGGGGAC
Source organism: Allobates femoralis (assembly GCA_033576535.1). Classification (NCBI taxonomy): domain Eukaryota; kingdom Metazoa; phylum Chordata; class Amphibia; order Anura; family Aromobatidae; genus Allobates; species Allobates femoralis. The sequence goes on from JARQOC010000393.1 coordinate 42,307, forward strand.
ACAGAATGGGGAGAGGAGAGGCAAAGGGGGACACAGACACACGGGGAGAGGGGAGGCACAGGGGACACAGACATAGGGGGAGAGGGGATGCACAGGGGGACCCAGAGGCACAGGGGGACACAGACACAGCAGGAGAGGCACAGGGGGACACACGCACAGGGGACACAAACACAGGAGGACAGCCAGAGTCACAGAGGGACACAGGCACAGGGGACACAAACACAGGGGTACAGGCAGAGGCACAGGGGGACACAGCACAGGGGAACACAAAGGCACATGGGGACACAGGGGGACACAGACACAGCAGGAGAGGCACAGGGGGACACAAACACAGGAGGACAGTCAGAGGCACAGGGGGACACAGGCACAGGGGGACACAGGCAGAGACACAGGGGGACACAGAGGCACAGGGGGACACAGGAGGAGAGGAGAGGCACAGGGGGACAGGAGGAGAGGAGATGCACAGGGGACACAAACACAGGGGGACAGGCAGAGGCGCAGGGGGAAACAGGCACAGGGGGACACGGACACACGTGACACCAGCACAGGGGGACACAGGCAGAGACACAGGGGGACACAGGCACAGGTGGACACAGGCACAGGGGGACACAGAGGCACAGGGGGACACAGAGGCACAGGGGGACACAGAGGCATAGGGGACACAGGCACAAGGGGACACAAACGCAGGGAGGCCCAGAGGGACAGGCAGAGGCACAGGGGGACACAAACACAGGGGGAAACAAACACAGGGGGACAGGCAGAGGCTCAGGGGGAGACATGCAGAGGCACAGGGGACACAGATACAGGGGGACAGGCAGACAGCCGCTGTACACAGGAGAGACAGAGACAGCGCACACGGGAGAGACGGCGCACATAGAAGACAGCGCACACAGGAGAGACAGAGATGGCGCACACGGGGGAGACAGCGCACACACGAGACACAGTCGGCGCACAAGGGGGAGACGCCGCACACGGGGAACGGCACTGACCGAAGAAAAAGGCACAAGGGACAGACTCCACTGAGAGAAGACAGCGCACAGGGGAGACAGGCACACAGACAGCGCACAGACACCACCCTCCTAATGCGATAGCATCGGGTCAACATCTAGTTAATAATATATATGAATATCATTAGAAGACCATATTTTACCTTTTGGGAATACCCGTTTAAACATTCAGCTTGCCAGCACAAAAGATTGGGCTGTTTTTCAAGTGACATCTAAATTAAAGGACCCGCATAGATGTTCTTTCAGTAATATCTCAGCCGTTCTACCATGGAAATAAACACCTTTTTTGTGGTAGCATGGCTGAATGGTCTAAGGCGCTGCATTAAGGCTTCAGTCTCTTCAGAGGCATGGGTTCAAATCCCACTGCTGCCAGCTTTTTCTGTCTGGAAGCTCTATAAATGTTCAAAGCAGGAGGCGTGTCGGACTGCAGTGCACATGAGCTTCTAGTCCTGTAATGCCAATCACAGGCTAATGAACCATTTAGATTACATAAACTATAGCGTACACACAGATTAGTGAAGTGCAGTTACTTCTTGTATTACCTTTCTGTCCCCTGTACATACAGTTTGTCGGGCAAATATATCAGCATTTAGCCCCATCCTGCAATATATCTGTCCTTTCTCCTTATTAATTTAGTATATCTCACCTTTTTATTCCCCTTATACGTGGTTTATGGCTCCTCTTAGTTACTGGCAATCAAGCACATAGCTGCCTTCTAGTATGAGCTGTGCACTAGAATGAAGGAGGCTCTGCCCCTTTCAGTGAGATTACCCCTTAGGGTCCCTTTACACGCCGCCACTGCGTGGTAGCAACTGCCTGGCAATGGGGATAATTGTGCCTGTTGCCATGAAATTGCTACGAAATGGCGGCGTGTAAATAGGGAAATTTCCTCCGGTGTCCTGCAGTTGACTCAGATACCTGTTTCTGAGCCATGCTCAAAAACCGAAGGCAACACAAAGGCACAATTACCATGGTAGTGGCGTCTAAACGGGGCACAGGTATGGAATTTGTGTCCCTTAGTGAATTCCGAAGGGCGTGACATAGGCTCATGGATACCGTGCCCCATCAGCGATCATTGGTGGGGGCTACTGTGTTATGATTGGCGGTCCCTTCACAGGCCGCCATGTTGGATGAGCTGTCACTTCAGCACTAGACGCATCAGACCCATCTGAACAATCCAATCAGTGCAATTACGCGGCCACTCAATTGCGCTACCAAAAGCATTGTGCTAGTTCGGACGATATAATGTTCACATTGTCACGCCACACACGACAGTGAATACATTAGCGTACACTGTGCACATGGCTGCCATACATAATGCCCTGCAATGCGTGATTGTTGATGACGCAGAAGTGTTTATTTGGCGGTTCTCATTGCTGCTACCGCAATTTTTTTTTTTTACAGATTTACTATGCGCCGCAAGTCGGTGTTCTGACGTCATGACACTTCTTTCACTTTCACTCTGCCTGCAAGGTGCCTGGTCCTCCCCTGCACATAGCAGTAGAGTCATGGCTGCCACACAGCACGCTGCACCGTGGGGAATGGCTGAGCTTTTGGTCCTCATAGACCATTATGACCGCCTGGACTACTGGTGCCACCATCACCACCGACACCCACAGCTGCGCAAGCACAGCATCCTGAGGCGCATCCAGTGGGCCCTGCTCCACAAACTGGGGGTGGAGAGGACCTACAAGCAAATACAGAAAAAAATTGCGGACATGAAGCATAAGTGCCCAGGCCGCATTCTGGATATCCGTGCCAGGATTGCCAGGCTGCGTGGGGAGTATGTTTTTTTGACCAACACATAACTTCACACGTACATGTAGCAAACAACATACCAATGTTTTTTTCTTGGCCGACAGAAGCAAATGTGTATTTGGCCACAATGGTGATGTGTCAACAATGTGCAGTGCCTTGTCGCTTACCCAGAAACATGAAGAAGTAGTAAGCACTCATTTGGCCCACAAATGTAAACGCCTACACTCAGCCTTGACCTCACTAGATTTGCCGTAATGGTGTGTCCAGAGTGTAAATGTGCCAAGCATATACCACTGCCATGTTAAACACACACATGACACCCTGCAACACATATGTGTCATCTGGCACACGGAACAATGTAGCCACACAATCATGTCCCAACTGGACACTCACTACGACATGTACACTATGTGTAGCCAACCATGGTGGAAACACTAGCAGCTTAATGCCATATCTACACTTTAAAACACTAGCACCTACCATGTCAAGGCAGGTTTGGCGACAAACAAACATATCTGCCCACTGTTGTTGTACTCCTGTCACCAACCATAGTGTGGGCTACCCAGAGTACATGGCTACAACATGACCTTGTATCCTATCTGTCATGCTTGAACTAAATGTTACAACATACAGAAGGTGGCCTCCCTATGGTCTGTTCCTTTGTTTTTAAAGCTGTCTCATCCTGTTTTACTATACAGATGATGTTGAGTCGGCCTCGGGAGAGGAGCCCCATGGCCCACCGGCACCTGGGCCCCCTTCACCACTGGTCCCCGAAGGCCCAGCAGCACCCTCCCCACCCGGGACTCCACCATACCCAGGCCCAGAGGGTGAGCACATGGCAACACCTGCAGTGCCAAAATCTTTCTCTTCTTCCAGTCCTGGCCCCCTTGTGCCACACAGCCCCATCCTGTGGCCACACACCCCCAGACCTGTAGTAACAGCACCTCTAAGTGTGTGTAGCTCTGTGGAGAGCCGTGTGGTGGCCATGTTCCCTCATCCTCCAATTGCGCCTGACTTTGTTAGCTATGGTGTTAATTGTCCTTGCTGCATATGGCCTTTACACTGGTTTTTGGGTTGGGGTCTGTGGACATCAGTATTTTATATTTGTGACCTGTTTTTCCATTATATTACTGTCAGAGGTCGAAGGTGCACAGGCTGGTGGCTGGCAGCTAAGCCCATCGCCATCACCTCCGCATGGGAATGCTGATGGGGAGGAAGAGGGTAAGTACTATCATGTCGTGTGAGTCCTAAATGCATAGCTTGCTACTGTATTAAGCTAATGTCTGTCTAATTGCCCCTACAGGTGTCCCTACTATACAGGACCTTGTTGTGGCACACCAGGAGGTGGGGGAACTGCTGGAGAGGGCACACCAACGCGGGCAGCGATATCTTGCCCGGTTGGGTGCCATGATTGGCGACCTCCAGCGACAACATGGCGGCATGGCCTTCCCTCCACCCGCCCAGGATGAATATTGGGCTAACATGCCCATGGCTAGTGTGGTCCATGTTGGACATTTTGTTACCTACGTTGCCCTGTTGCCATTTTTTATGTTTTTACGCCCTGTTGGGCTATGTTGTTATAGAGTCCCACATTGGGACCGTGGGGAGTGTGTTGTGGCTCCTCCTCAAACAAGGCACCATTGTGTATTGTTTGGCCACTGTGTGCCACACATGTTGTGTGCGAATAAAACCTTTTGGCCTTAAATCCTGTGTGCTCCTCACTGACAACACACACATGTTTGTATGAGACCCTGCAAATGGAAATATCAGTCAGACCCATATTTGGCTTCTTGCTTGATGTTGCTACATATATCACCAGTCAACATCGTGTCCCATCACTCTCGCCATTGGCCACAATGTGGGCTCAATGTACCCAAGATCTTCAACACATCCAGATGCCTACTCCACACACTTGTGTTGGTAACACAGAGAAGGACATTTTTCAACACAACTTTTTTATTTTGTTGTTTTGGCTTAGATTTTTTACCAGTTTGTGAAAGCAAATTTCCATACATAAAAAACATAAATGCGGCCAAATCATGGCCCTTGACATAAGTTTTGTCCAAAAAGGACAATGGGCACTTAAAGGCCTGTAGGCAGTCCATTTGGGCAACATAGTGCATTGGCTAGTAGTGTCCGATGTCATCATCATCCTCTGCTGGATCGGACAATGGCTCCTCCCCCACCCTCGCATGGTAGACCCACCCTCCCTGAGAGGGTGCTTGTCTTCTGGCAGATCTTCTTGGGGGAGGCGGAGTATCCGGATGTTGGGTCCTCCTCACCCTGCGTTGGGTGGGCACAGTGGGCAAAGGGGTGGTCGCAGGGACCTATCTACGCCCGCCTCCAGGACACGCGTCATGGCCCGCTCAGCGATGTTTCTCTGCTCTAGCTCCATCAGCCCTAGCATTTCGCTGGCCATGTGGCCGAAACCAGAGCCGGGTGTTCTTTCTTCATCTAGCAGCGCCTTTTTGGCCCAGGTACCCAGCTCCGTATTAGTTGGGGCAGGTGTTCTCCTTCGTCGAATTGCAGAGCTGGGCCCTGGGGCTGGCTCCTCACCATTGGTTCCGGCCACTGGCTCTCCCGCAGATGTTGTAGGGAGAGCCTCACCAGCTGCTGAGTCGTCATCACTGGAGCCAGGCAGCTGAGGGGCCTGCAAAAGAAAGCAGAAAGAAAAAACATCAGAACCACGAAGCAATAACATTGATGTCAAGCGCAAAAACCCATAGTCACGCTCCACCACACAACAGAACCTCTCCCAAAGCACGGAAAAAAAGAACAGGAGCAAGGTTCAAATGGCTAACACCCGCACTAGTGACCTTTACTCACCTGCGTCAGCAAACAGTGTAGGAAAATAAGAAACCAGAACACCTAACCACACCAAAAAAACAGGGTATGTGCCCACATGAGCTTTAGGCTGCCTTTTACCAGCTGGGAGGCCATGCTGCACAGCCTTACATTTACCAAAATTAAGGAAACTTGAAACTGCAATTTCAAAACTGTCAATGGGCCAAAGGCATGAAACATGGCTGTGTTCCATTGGTCATTTGTGTAAAATTGGCCTATTTCAAACCAAATCAGACATATTTTTGACAATATCAACCCACAAAGAGAAAAAAGACCTAGCTACTGTAATGTGAAGGACAGGCCGATCCTCCGTTGTAGGTGGGTCACGGAATGTGTTGAAATGCCACTGTGGGCACATACCCAAAAAGCAAATCACTCCACACATGAACAATTCTAACTTACCACCAAAGGAGAAGTGTGCTTCGGAAATGCATGCAGCCAATCACACCTGTGTAGCAAACATGGTGCCCCCCCAACACAATTACCCACCTCCTGCGATGTTTCTTGGGCTGGGCCTACAGAGGACGCGCGCCGACGCAGGCTGCTCCGCGTTCCACGCGAGCTCTCTTGGCCCAAGGTGAAGGTGAGGAGGTCATAATACCACAAACTGGGCTTTGGGACCTCCTCACCTGCAGCCCCGGACCGTGCCTCTGTGTATTGCCTGTGAGCTCGCTGGAACGCGGAGTGCAGGCCTTTGATCTTATCATTTATTTAGCGCACGTCCCACCTCTTGTCGGACCGGAGGCGTTGTGCCAGCTCAACAAGAGGCTTGTAGGCCGCAGCCCGCGCTGCCGCTTTGTGGTACTCAGGCAGCGCCGTCTGCCACAGGCACTCGTGCTCCTGATACAGGCAAGGAGATGGGTCACAAATTCCGAATACCCAGCCATCTGTGGAAAATTAACATATATAAAAATTCATGGGCAACACATGGGCAGCATACATTGCACAAAAATTAGGATCAACAACCACTCTGGTTGCATAGAAAAAACATGTGTGCATGATGTATGTTGGCATGTGGTACACCCTTGCAGAAGGAGCATTCAATAAGCTGTGAGTAAAGTGATGTATGGCTCTGGTCTTTATTTAAAAAATTTAACAAAGGGACAAGATGAGCCAAGCTCATAGTCAAAACCACAAAGCCGACACTGAAGTAGCACAACACAACAACGTTACGAACTGCACATAAAAATGGCGACATAACTATGTAACAATGTGTGATGCAGATAGTTTGGCTTGTTAGGCTACCTTCTCATTTGCGTTCCTTTCCGCAGCGTACAGCGGAGGGGATCTGCAATGTGACTGCAGCACCGCAAGCCACTATCTTCATAATGGGAGAGCACGGTGCTGCGCATGACCCTGTGCACCCATTCACTGCCATATGTGATCACGCTTGCTGCCCAGAGTCATTAAGTATTTGTGTGCAGACATGGAGGTATCAGCGTCTCCAAACAGTACGTCAAATTGCCTTTAGGAATGCAATAGTGCACTGTATGTGACGCCCATGTGTTGTTTGCTTAGTTCGGCTCCAAAAAAAAAGGGCTTAGCAAAGCCATTTGTGCAAGTGGCGCCCCGCAACGAGTGTGTCACAAGAGGGCATTGCAGCCATAAAAGCAGCCGCAATATTCTCTGACACAGCAGTGATCTGGTTAATTTAGAAATCCAACCCTACATGCATCACTAGAACAGAGGGCCAATCCTAGGTCCTGGTGGGTGGAGTGTTAGGGAAGTGTAGTAGAACACACACAATAGTCTAGAGAATAGTCTAGAACTCGGAGAAGAAGGGTCTAGGACGAGAACTTGGAGAGGAGCGGGGGCTCCGCACCCCGTGCAGCCCCCGGGCTGTCACCGGTCGGGTGTCAGCACCTGAGGCCTTACCAACCGGGAATGGGCATTATTCACACGGGTTCCCAAAAGACTCCCGTGCCCACAACTCACAGCCGGTTCACTGGTACCGAAGCTGGCAGCAGTTCACCTCTGCTACGCGAACCAGAAGCGTGGAGGAGCAGCTTCACAGGAGCACCCCACCACCAGCCAACTTCCAGTCGTCTAACCAGCGGTGTACCCACTGAGGGATCCAAGGCTCCCCAAAACATCCAGAACGTACATCATGGATAGGGCATTGAAGCAGCCTCCCCGTACCCGACCTGGTATTCCTGGGCGACACTGGCAACCAATTAGTTAGAATGGAGGAACACTGCGGATTTCTAAGGGACACCATCACTGCTGAGTCCACCCGGTCTACTACCCAACCACTGTATGCCATGTACTGCCTGCTGGTTACAGTAAAGACCCGTTGCAGAGACTTTCTGTGTTCGTGCTTCCTTATGAACTGTCCGTCCGCACTACAAGGTAACCGCAGCTGCCGCACAACATCTTGAGCAGCTCCAGCCTCCGGGGATCACCGCTCAGCCTGTGGGGAGCGTAATATCTTGCTGCTATCCATCCCCCGGGGGCTCCGCAGCGTCGGTAGTCCTTACCGAACTACTCATAGGTGGCGTCACGAATAAATTAAAAACCCCTTTAATCTGTTCCACCAAGACGTCTTCACTTTTGATCTGCACTACACCGGGCCCCACTACCGGCAGGCGCGGTCCACCCGTGACAAGGAGGAAGGAAGCATCGCCTGTCTAAACCGGAGTCCCGGCCACGGTGAGTCAGAAAATGGCGTCAAGAACAGGATACGAGCAGGCCCGTTACCCAACGGGTATAATGTGCTTAAAATGACTTTATTGTCTACAATCTGGACTTTGTTCGTCCCTAAAAGAACTTTCCCGCCTTTTCACCATTGGGCCAAGATGGCGCCCAAGATGGTGTTCCCGCCACAAGAAGCCGCCACGTGCAAGCCCAGGAGTGAGTCAACCCCCCCTCATCGTGGGAGGGCCAAAGACAAAAGGCGCCAAACTCTTTGCCCGCCCTGATTGCTCGAATCAACCATGGGGGCGGACCCCAAAGACTTTTCCCACCATTGGACTACAAAAGCCCAGAGGAAATGGGAGTGTCACAGAAGTTCTTCACCAGCTCTACCAGAACGCTTACCGGTTGAACGGGTGTGGTTTCCCTCCGAAGAAGAGAATGGCCAGCATGAGACTACAAGACCTCCGGGTGCGACTAATTGAGACAGTAGAATGGACGATTCGCAGCTGGAGCGCAACCCTAGGCAGACGACTACACCACGCGATGCAGCAGAGCCGACCGGGTACAGCTTCTCCAAGCCCAGACGACGTCACCAGTTTCTCAACAGCCTCACCGTCGTCTACCACCTGTCCTGCTTCGTCACCGGAGCCCATAGACTGCGTCATTCCCGTGAGGACCACAGCTCGACCCATTCCAGCGGTCGAACCCGCAGCCGACCCCGTTCCTGAGCCGGAGCTTCCAATAAGCTCCATGGAAGAACTTGATCTCTACCAGGTTCCCACTGAGGAACCCGCGACGTGTTTCACCACTACAGAGACAGTCGCTTGTTTCGTCCCCGTACCGGAGGCTTCCCTTGCAATTGCCGAGGCCTACCTGGTAACCGGGATTGAAACCCCTCTACCAACAGTTACAGATGAAGAGGCAGGCAGCCTGGAAGCCCTGCAGGACGTCTCTGTGGAAGGATCCGCAGCACCACCGCCCTGTTGTACAACGGAACCAGCTTCAACATCTCCAGCCATCGAGCAGCCTGATGTAGTCATTGAAGGAGAGGTCGAGGAGGATGACGACGAGACCCACAGCACCGCTGAGGATTTCGACACCGGGTTTGCTTGGGGAGACACCGAGGAACTTCCCACCGGGCATACAGCTCGGGTACACTGGTCGGGTGCAACGCTGATACCTTCCCCTGTGCCGTTCCACCGGGTGCCGGTCCAGACAGCCCGCCAAGTTCAAGCTTCCCGCCAAACCACCAGCTCCACTACTCATCTCTACACCCCGAGCCGTAACGACGGAGATGTATGCCAGAGACGACGAGAGGAGTGGCAAGCCCGAGAACGCGCCAACATGCAGGCCCGTGCCGAGGCTCGCCGCCAGCCGCCGCTGCCTGCTGAACTCCGCCGTGAAGGTAGAATTTCCACCTTTAATTTACATACCGGGTGGGGGTTCGCTTGGGAGGTGGGTTTGAATGAGGAGGTGTTTGTGGGGCGCCAGGACGTTGAGTCAAACTTGCCCAGAGGACATCCCGATCGCGACCTATACCGGGGCGATGTAATCACCTATGAACGCTATGCTTGTCCAGATGGGTGGTTCGCTATCCGGGTGCGCCATCGTTCTCCGTGCCAGTGACTTTAAAACTTGAACTCATCCAATGACTCTGTTCCTGTTAAACACTGACTGTGTGATCCCGTGACTACAGCCTGAACTTTTATTCTAAAGGACAGCCGACCGCCCGCCGGGTCCGCACCAAGTGTTTTACCTGTTTATTTTGTCTACCTCACTTTTATGCCAAATAATGACCTGTCATTAATAAAAGTGTATTACCTGTTATAAAATATAAAAACCTCTGTAATGTGGATAGTGTGACGCTTGGGGACAAGCGTATTCAACCAAGGGGGAGTGTGGCGCCCCGCAACGAGTGCGTCACAAGAGGGTATTGCAGCCATAAAAGCAGCCGCAATATTCTCTGACACAGCAGTGATCTGGTTAATTTAGAAATCCAACCCTACATGCATCACCTAGAACAGAGGGCCAATCCTAGGTCCTGGTGGGTGGAGTGTTAGGGAAGTGTAGTAGAACACACACAATAGTCTAGAGAATAGTCTAGAACTCGGAGAAGAAGGGTCTAGGACGAGAACTTGGAGAGGAGCGGGGGCTCCGCACCCCGTGCAGCCCCCGGGTCGTCACCGGTCGGGTGTCAGCACCTGAGGCCTTACCAACCGGGAATGGGCATTATTCACACGGGTTCCCAAAAGACTCCCGTGCCCACAACTCACAGCCGGTTCACTGGTACCGAAGCTGGCAGCAGTTCACCTCTGCTACGCGAACCAGAAGCGTGGAGGAGCAGCTTCACAGGAGCACCCCACCACCAGCCAACTTCCAGTCGTCTAACCAGCGGTGTACCCACTGAGGGATCCAAGGCTCCCCAAAACATCCAGAACGTACATCATGGATAGGGCATTGAAGCAGCCTCCCCGTACCCGACCTGGTATTCCTGGGCGACACTGGCAACCAATTAGTTAGAATGGAGGAACACTGCGGATTTCTAAGGGACACCATCACTGCTGAGTCCACCCGGTCTACTACCCAACCACTGTATGCCATGTACTGCCTGCTGGTTACAGTAAAGACCCGTTGCAGAGACTTTCTGTGTCCGTGCTTCCTTATGAACTGTCCGTCCGCACTACAAGGTAACCGCAGCTGCCGCACAACATCTTGAGCAGCTCCAGCCTCCGGGGATCACCGCTCAGCCTGTGGGGAGCGTAACATCTTGCTGCTATCCATCCCCGGGGGCTCCGCAGCGTCGGTAGTCCTTACCGAACTACTCATAGGTGGCGTCACGAATAAATTAAAAACCCCTTTAATCTGTTCCACCAAGACGTCTTCACTTTTGATCTGCACTACACCGGGCCCCACTACCGGCAGGCGCGGTCCACCCGTGACAAGGAGGAAGGAAGCATCGCCTGTCTAAACCGGAGTCCCGGCCACGGTGAGTCATGCACCTACATTGCCACATTGTAGTTTTAAAAGTAATGTTTTTGTTTCCATTTGCCATACAGGATCATGGCTGAAGGATGCTTGAGAGTTTGTTTGCAAAGATGGGCAATTTAGCGGAAAGATCATACTGTTTGGGGTCAACACACACTAGAAACAACATGGCTAGGATCAAGCATGGAATGAGGCTTGAGGCAGCACAGAATGTGTAGATGTGGAGCTCCCCCCTTGCAAACACATGCGGCCTGGCATCACTACAGGATGAGTCATGTATACTCTTCTTCGTGGCATCAGCGATTGCTCACCCACAAAGGCTGTGGTACGCTGATACTTACAGACTGTAGAAGTGTAAATATATGGTATGCTACAATGTTTGTCTGACATGTATAGAGGTTCTTTGTGGTGACACATGTAAATTTTAGACACAGATATGGCCTGATGTTTAACTTTTCTCACCGCTACAAAGTGTAGAAGGATGGACGGGGCTGATCAGTGAGTTTGTTTCCCGCCCACTTGTGCTTGATGGGCTTGCAATGGCAAAAAGGATGTGTGTTGTGCACACATGACTGTTTAAATATGCTTTTCCCTAGTGGCCAGTCTAAGTATTGTGCGGCTTACTTTATATGCAAACATGTGACCATATTGTTCAATTTACTGATGATTTCTGTTTATCATATACAGGTGCTGATACGAGAGATGATGAATAATTGTGATCGATGTGTTATCGTGGCTCTTGCGTTGGTGGAAGAGCAATTGTGGATGGAGGATAGATATGAAAGGTTGATGCGTCGCAGACAACGGCATGTGTGGAGTCGGGATTGGCTTCGCTGCCGGGACACCCGGAGCCACATGCAGCTGTTGCGTGAGCTGGAGGATCATAATCCGCGTGATTTCCAAAACTACCTCCGTATGTCCGAGGACTCTTTCACCTTCCTTTTGGAGCGTGTAGGGCCACTGATAGCCCGTCAGGACACTGTCATGCGTCGATCAGTATCAGCTGAGGAGCGTTTGGCGATTACTTTGTGGTTCCTGGCTACAGGCCGGTCAAGGACTGACCTGCAATACACCTCACGTGTATCACTGTCCCTGCTGAGCCGCCTGATCCCTGAGACATGTGAGACCATCTGGAGTGCTCTGCTGCCATCCTACATGAAGTTGCCAGAAACACCGGCAGAATGGATGCAAGTAGCTCGAGGCTTTGAAAGCCGGTGGAACTTCCCAAACTGCGGTGGCGCTTTGGAGGGTAAGCATGTGAGGATTACTAAACCCCCCAACTCGGGCTCTTTGTATTATAATTACAAAGGGTATTTTAGTATAGTCCTCATGGCCCTGGTGGATGCAAACTATGAGTTCCTCTACGTGGACGTTGGAATGAATGGGCGAATCTCAGATGGGAGTGTGTTCGCACACTGCTCCTTGGCACAAGAACTAAGGAGAGGTGGGCTGAACTTGCCCTCAAATGAAGAGACAAGCCATCAGCTCAACTTTGCGTTTGTGGGGGATGAAGCATTCCCACTTCAGGCACACCTACTACGGCCATATTCCCAGAGGACCCTTACTTCTGAGCGACGCATTTTCAATTACCGGCTATCCCGGGCCCGCCTTTTGGTTGAAAATGCGTTCGGGATCATGGCGAATACATTCCGGGTTTTTCATACATGTATGCATATGAAACTGGAATCTATTGACGCAGTAGTGCTGGCCTGCTGTGTGCTGCATAACTTCCTGCGTCGTAGGGATCGAGCATCATACACGCCGGCAAGTTATGTAGATTCTGCGGACCCCACAACAGGGGAGGTCCGTCCAGGGGCTTGGCGTGATGACAACCATGGTGTTGCGCCACTCCAGCCGCTGAGCCGTAGTCGCACTCAGCAGGAGGCCAGGAAAAGTAGAGACGCATACTGCTCCTACTTTAATGGCCCTGGGGCAGTGGGCTGGCAGAACCAGCACGTGTAGTGTGGCTGGTGCTGGGAGGAGAACAAATGGTGGCCATGGTGTACACCGCAGGGTGGCTGCACCATGGTTGTTTCTTTGAGTATTTTCTGGTGTGCACAGGTTTTAGTTAGTTAGTTTAGGTTTTATTAGTGTTATGTGGGTGGTGCACACTTTATCATGTTTTTCAAAGTTTATTATGTATTTGTGTTTCTGTATTTGATTTATGTTTACAATGTTACATGACATTTTAATGTCCATTGTCTTTCCTTTCTGTATTTTTTTTGTACATTTATGCGCATGGAAATAATACATACGCATACCTCCCAACTTTTGAAGAACAGAAAGAGGGACAAAAGATGTGGCGCACTAAGTGCGCCACGCAAATTTTAGCCACGCCCCTAACCACACCCAAGCCACACCCATTTACAAGTGACGAACAATCAACAGATGCCCTTATTAATATTAAACTTCTGATTATTGCATTTTTGCTGCATTTTTTTGCCTTTTCCATTTCATTTGATGCGTTTTGGTGCAGTTTAGTACTGCGATGTCGTGTTCCTGGTGCGGACGAGACTGTGTGATGTGTGCGCAGGCGTACGCCTGCGCACAAATCACATATGGCAGTGAATGTGTGCGCATGATCATGCGCAGTCAAGCGCAGCACCATGCGCTCCCATTATAAACATAGGGGCTTGCGGTGCTGCAGTCACATTGCGGATCCCCTCCACAGAACGCTGCGGAGGGGAACACAAATGTGAAGGTAGCCTAACTCATGCATCACTCACATACAGCACACGCATTACTGACAACATGCATCACTAACTCACGCATCACTCACACACTACACGCACCACTGACACACATGCATCACTCACAAGCATCACACTAACACACGCATCACTCTAACACACAGCACACACATTCCTTACACACACGCATCACTCCACACCACATCACCACACATTGCATCACTCACAAACAGCACATGCATCACTCACAGCATCACACACACATCACACACATCACACATACTGTCATACATACATGAACACATATATACTCACTCTCTTCTTCAGTGGCAGTACAGCAGTGGGGGAGGCCTGAAGTTGGAATCATCAGGCAGGAGGCCTCCTTCTCCTTCTCTCCCCCTCCTCCTGCTCCCGATAGCAGAGCAGTTAGTGAGATTACAGGAGGGAGGGGGCATCTGTGGCTGCTCTCCTCTCCCCTCTCCTCAGGGCAGACTGCCTTGTGTTTCTCCCCCTCCCGCACAGACTTGGCCCGCCCACCTTCTGCTACAGAACAACGTCCCTCTCCCCTCACTGATGCTGGGCAGTGCACTCACTGCAGAACAATTGATGAATCCTCAGCAACAGCTGGGGAGAGGCGGGAGAGCAGTGTGCGGAGGGAACTGCTGAGGTCGCAGGGCAGTGTCGGCAATCCCCGCATGTGTACAGCGGCACGAAACTTTATTAAAAACAAAAAAGACACTTGAACTGGACATTTGGGGCAGAGCACTGATGATCCATGACACACAGTGCTAAAATGTCTAGGGGGCGTGGCCAGGCAGCTCACTGCAGTGCGGGCAGTGGCGTAGCAACTGTTTGTGGCGCCCGGGGCGGTCAAAAAATTTGCTGCCCCTTTGGTTGTTAATAATCTGGAAGTATACATAGTATACACTGTCTGCCCCTATATACAAGAAAATAACTACTATACTAAAACACAAAGAGAAGGGGTGCAATTGGGGGTAGTATTGGGCCAAATGGCCACTCACCTATTGGGGTTGTCACTGTGCACCGCCACCTCTGCACAACCCCAGTGTATGGCAACAAGCAGGACTCAATGAGGGCTCAGGGCCGGAGCAATTTTTTGCCGCTGTACTGTGGAGTTCATAGTGTAATATAAATGCAAAAAACTTTATTCTTAATATTATGTCACAATACCGGGATCTGAGGATCTTCTATTTCGAGGTCAGGGGCTCTCTGATGCCATGTTGCTGTCGTCCTCTTTTGACACTGCAGTGCGGTGGACAAGAGAGCATTAACTGGTTAATAACGAGAAGTATGGAGTGTGTACTAACTGAGCCATAAATCCTCCCCATACCAGGAGGATTACTATATGGATTTTAGTATTAGGGTACGGACACACTGGCGTGAAACTCTGATGAGTGCAATGTGTGATTTTCTCGCATTGCAATCAATCTCTGAGAGGAGATTGGCGAGTGTCGAACGCTTTTTTCTCATCCAGATTCAGGATGAGAAAAAAGTTGCAACATGCTGCGACAGTCTGCTATTCCCGGGCGAGACTCACCAATGCAAATCTACAGGTCCGACAAAATCACGGATCGCACACGGACCATCCGAGAGGCATCTGTTTTTTTCACTGATACATTCTCATTCTGTAGCTGAGACAACTGTAAAATGTTCCTGTAAATGATTATACAGTAATAGCTGCTGAGGAAAGAACAGATTGCACACGGACCATCCGAGAGGCATCCGCTTTTTCACTGATACATTCTCATTCTGTAGCTGAGAACACTGTAAAATGTTCCTGTAAATGATTCTAGAGTAATAGCTGCTGAGAAAAAACACGGATTGCACACGGATGTGATCTGAGAAAAATGTCGGAGACTCGCAGAGCAGTTGGATGCCAAATAAACCAAAAAACAGATGACACTCATCCGACTCTGCTGGATGAGAAACAGACCGATTTTAAGGCGGGGGAGACAGTGTACCACCGTGTCCTCAGCTCCATGCTGTGCACAGTGTACCACCGTGTCCTCAGCTCAGTGCTGTGCACAGTGTACCACCGTGTCCTCAGGTCAGTGCTGTGCACAGTGTACCACCGTGTCCTCAGCTCTGTGCTGTGCACAGTGTACCACCGTGTCCTCAGCTCCATG
Source organism: Allobates femoralis (assembly GCA_033576535.1). Lineage (NCBI taxonomy): Eukaryota > Metazoa > Chordata > Amphibia > Anura > Aromobatidae > Allobates > Allobates femoralis. The sequence continues at coordinate 58,372 of JARQOC010000393.1, forward strand.
CTGTGCACAGTGTACCACCGTGTCCTCAGCTCCGTGCCGTGCACAGTGTACCACCGTGTCCTCAGCTCCGTGCTGTGCACAGTGTACCACCGTGTCCTCAGCTCCGTGCTGTGCACACAGTGTACCACTCCGTGTGGTCCTCAGCTCCGTGCTGTGCACAGACAATATACGGTATACTGTCTGTGCACAGCACGAAGGTGAAGACATGGTGGTACACTATGCACAGCACGGAGCTGTGGACATGGTGGTACACTGTGCACAGCACGGAGCTGGGGACATGGTGGTACACTGTCTGTGCCCAGTACAGAGCTGAGGACATCCCAGAAAAGGCACAATAACCACAGACAGGCGTCGGGAGAACATTGAGCCCGCCCAGGAGAAATACAACTCCCAGGACCCAACACACTGCCCAGAAACCATACAGTAATGCCAGAACAGACAGGATAACTACAATTCCCAGCATGCCACACCCTGCCAACACTGCCGCATGGAGGCAGAGACACCTGGTACAGCTGCCATTATCACCACACACAGCCCCACTCCTCCTGCGCATCCATCCTCCTCTCCTCTGTCCCTCCTGCACCCCTGTCCTCCTCTCCTCCTGCACCCCCGTCCTAATCTCCTCTGTCCCTCCTGCTGCTCCTCTGTCCTCCTGCACCCCCGTCCTCCTCTCCTCTGTCCTCCTGCACCCCCGTCCTCCTCTCCTCTGTCCCTCCTGCTGCTCCTCTGTCCTCCTGCACCACCATCCTCCTCTCCTCTGTCCTGCTCTACACCCGTCCTCCTCTCCTCTGTCCCTCCAGCTGCTCGTCTTCTCCTCTGTCTCCCTGTTCCTGTCCTTCTGCCCCCCTGTCCTCTTCTCCTCTGTCCCCCTGTTCCTGTCCTTCTGCCCCCCTGCCCTCTTCTCCTCTGCCCCCCGTGCTCTTCTCCTCTGTCCCCCTGTTCCTGTCCTTCTGCCCCCCTGTCCTCTTCTCCTCTGTCCCCCTGTTCCTGTCCTTCTGCCCCCCTGTCCTCTTCTCCTTTGTCCCCCTGTTCCTGTCCTTCTGCCCCCCTGTCCTCTTCTCCTCTGTCCCCCTGTTCCTGTCCTTCTGCCCCTCTGTCCTCTTCTCCCTCTGTTCCCCTGTCCTCTTCTCCTCTGTCCCCCCTGTTCCTGTCCTTCTGCCCCCCTGTCCAATTGTCCTCTGCCCCCCTGTCCTCTTCTCCTCTACCCCCCTGCCCCCTATCCCCTGCACAGTTTCCCTCACCTCTCCGGGTGCATGGGGGGCCAGCTGGGTGGAGGAGGCACCAGCACCGCAGCTGCCTCCACCGCACCAGCACTTGGAGCCATCACGGGACAGGAAGCAGCAGAGCTCCCAGCGGCTTCCTGTCAGCGTGATCGCTCTCAGCGCTGAGGGGTCGGGAGCTGGGCAGTACATGCGGGCACCGGGCAGCGATGCACTGCCAGCGGCGGCACCCTCCCCCACAAAGACTCCAGTTTTCATATGGAGTCTGGGGGAGGGAGGCAAAGAAAAAAACAAAAAAAACGCTCGTGCTTCCCTGCTGTGTAAATACAGCCCTGCTGCCGCCCCGACACACCTGCCGCCCAGGGCGGACCGCCCCCCCACGCTACGCCACTGAGTGCGGGAAATGTAACATCCCGGCCGGGACAGCGGGGCAGAAGCTCAAAATCGGGAATGCCCCGCTGGATCCGGGACGGTTGGGAGGTATGGGTACAGGATAATGACACTCGGGGTACAGGATAATGACACTCGGGGCACAGGATAATGACACTCGGGGCACAGGATAATGACACTCGGGGCACAGGATAATGACACTCGGGGTACAGGATAATGACACTGACACTGGTGGTACAGGATAATGACACTGACACTGGGGGTACAGGATAATGACACTGGGGGTACAGGGTAATGACACTGACACTTTGTGATAAGGGATATGTTGACACTTGTTCTGATATCATGGTCAGCTGGGTGCTGAGGGAAATCAGAACATGGGAAAGCTGAGTGCAGAGGAAAATGTGTATAGCACAGCAGGGGATGGGAAAGAGCTTGTTTCCCTCAGCACCCCATCCCCTGCTCTGCTATACACCTTTTCCTCAACACCCAATTTTCACAGACTCTTCTATCCTTTTTCCCTCAGCACCCAGCTTTCTCATGCTCTTCTATCACTCTTTTCCTCAGCACCGAGCTTTGCCATGATATCAGAAGATGGGAAAGATGGGTGCTTAGGGAAATCAGAACATGAGAAAGCTGGGTGCTGAGGGAAAGAGGATGGAAGAGTCTGGGAAAGGTGGGTGCTGAGGAAAGAGGGATAGAAGAGCCTGGGAAAGCTGGTTGCTGAGGAAAGAGGGATAGAGTAGCCTGGGAAAGCTGGGTGCTGAGGAAAGAGGGATAGAGGAGCCTGGGAAAGCTGGGTGCTGAGGAAAGAGGGATAGAGGAGCCTGGGAAAGCTGGGTGCTGAGGAAAGAGGGATAGAGGAGCCTGGTAAAGCTGGGTGCTGAGGAAAGAGGGACAGAGGAACCTGGGAAAGCTGAGTGCTGAGGAAAGAGGGATAGAGGAGCCTGGGAAAGCTGGGTGCTGAGGAAAGAGGGATAGAGGAACCTGGGTGCTGAGGAAAGAGGGATAGAGGAGCCTGGGAAAGCTGGGTCTCATCTGCTTCTCATTCTCTGTGCAGTATCCTGACATGTGATCCTCATTGTGTGTGCTATTGTTCTCAGTCATTCACTCCATGTGTCTATTACGTCAGCCTGTCACCACACTTGTGTGTGTTATCAGCTCTGTGTTCCTTCCTTATCACCCCCTTGTGTCTGCTATGTGTTATCAGCCTTCCATGTCTTGTGGTGTGTCCCTCTGCTTGTGATACCTGTTCTCCTGGATGCTGTGCTCCTGGGTCCTGTCAGTTCCCCCAATCAGAGTGTAAGACCTGTTAACATTTATATATATGGTTAAAGGAATGGTTTGTGGACTCTTCTTTGTGTTATACTGCCACCTGCTGCCAAAAAGGAAAGGATAGCAGAGAAACCCCCTGCTGCTGAGAATGACATGGAACAGTCCAGGAGATGGATGGGTGGGTCTCCTGAAGGAGAAAGAAGCACTTCCATGTGTTTTGCAGAGAGAGACAGACCTAAAGACACTGGATGTCGAGTCAGGGGCCAGACGGCACGTGCAAGCTGAGATCCAGGACAGAGATCCAAGACTGACTGCACTCCACACGCCTGTCAGCGAATTATGGGCCCCAACGGCAACGAGGTACCTCGCAGTAAAACTTGTAGTAAAGTGTGCACACTGTTTTAGTTAGGGACAGATAGGAAAAGACTCTGCTGTTCGATATACAAGGAATAGAAAGAAAACAAACACTCTGCGTCTCGCTTGATAAAGACTTTGCATTTCTTCATTTAAAGACATTCAGAGACCTTGCATTCGCTGCAGACTAGGCACAGTGGTTATATGTATTGTATTTACTTTTGCACACCTTCCCGCTCCTTCCCCTTCTTTTCCCTCAGTTGCATTAAAATTGCATTTGTTTAACCCTCTGTGTTCCGTGCAGTCCTTGCGTATCCCGTTACCTGTGGGCTATTACACTTGGCGTAGCCGGCAGGATACGCAGGCTGGTACTGAACAATGGAAGGACAGAGGGATGTTGTTGGTGTAAATGTTCCAATACAACCTGATAGGGGAATACCAGCAAGGCAATTGTCCCTGGGTGCTATGCTGACCCATATACCAAAATTTACTGGCAACAATATACCTCTCCATGACTGGGCGCAGAGAGTGAGGGGCATGTTGAAAGTAGCAGGAGTAACTGCAGAAAACCAAGGGAGATACTGTTGATTGCCCTTGAGGGCCATGCTCAAGAGACTGTTTTATTGCGCCCTGAGAGTGAAAGAAAGACGTTAGAACAGGTGGTGAAGATTCTGGAGAGGGTGTATGGCGGCAAGCCAGAAGCAGGTGATTTGCAGGCACAACTGTTCTACCGGCTGCAGGGTGAAGAGGAAGGCTTGCCACAGTATGCGAATGCCCTCCAGAGAATAATGAGACAAATGCTTACAGCAGAGCCAGAGCTAGCACAGACCCCTGGTCACGCTGACCGTACCCTGCGAGATCAATTCCTCAGAGGATTACATAACCCCAAGATCAGAAGTGCTCTCCGTGAACGGCTCAGGGTAGAAAAAAAATTAACTTTTCAGGAAGTACTGGAAGAAGCAGTCTCCCGCACACAAGCTGAAAATTGCGACCCGCAGAACGCGGGGGGAGAAGTTTGTGCTCATAGAGTAGTCCCGAGTGAGAGAAACCGAGAACCAAGCCAGCTTGAAGCTAAAGTGGATCAGTTACAAGAGAGTTACTGCTCTACAAGAGTTGCTGAAGAATATGCAAGCCCCGGCGTCAGAAGTACGAACGGCAGCACCGCGGCCGGGTACCCGCGTGTATACCTATCGAGAAGAGAGGGGACAGATCGAGCAGAGGCGATCCAGACCCGCTAGAGACTACCAATGCTGGAACTGTGGAAATCGGGACCATATATCACGGCACTGCCCGGAGAGGAGGATGTCTCAAGAAAGACCGCCGTTAAACTAGTACCTCCCTCTATGGTCGGGCACATGGGGGGGGGACCAACTGAGCTTAGAGAAAACAACCGCCCTGAAGATATAGCAGCCAGCACGCCAACAATCACGGCCGAATTTGAAGGGAAAGCAGTAAGATGCCTGATGGATACTGGGTCTCAAGTGACCACCATGCCAGAACAGTTCTTCTATCAACACTTTGGACAAACTGTATCCATTGATAAGAGGACACATATCAGACTGAAGGCTGCGAATAATCTTCCCATTCCGGTTGTAGGGGTCGTGTGGATGAACATACGTGCCTGTGGTCAGAACTTAGGCCAAAAAGGGATCGTGTTAACGGAGGGCCGGTATGACAGAGAAGTGCCGGCTATCGTAGGCATGAACATCCTGAAGGAACTAGACCAGTTGCTCTTCAACAAGGAAGGCTGTGATTACTGGAAAATGACTGCTGCTAACGGGCCCGCTCAAAAGGTCTTCCAACACCTTATCCGTGCCAGGGGCTGTGGAGGAATGGTGGGAGCCGCTACCCAGTGGGGAGGGTTCGAGTCCCAAGACAGACAACAATTACTCTACCTCCAAATCGGGAGACAGTCCTCACTTTGCCAGTCGGGGCCCATCGTATGCTAGAGGGGATGGAGGTGTTGGTAGAACCTTACCGTGGTGAAGAGAACGGAGACGAACCGTTGGTGGCTCGCACTTTAGCAACAGTAAAAATGGAAGAGTCCCTTTCCGTTGCGTGAACACCAGTGAACAGGCCTACACCTTGACCTCGGGAGTTGTTCTGGCCCATGTCTACCTGGCGCCTGAAGAGGTGGCGAATACAGAATTGATTGAATTGAATTGAAGCCCATGCTAGACACAGCACAGCTATGCTGGCAAGTACAAAGCCACGAGAGGCTGCACTGAACAGTATCAACCAGTGCTTGTGGAAATCTAGGATGCTTCCAATGGTAACTGAAAGGTAAACAAATCCTGGAGGGGCATTCTTAGGAGGGTGATATGTGCAATATGAGGGAGATTTAAAAATTGTTTACATGAGTACAAATTAATAATATATATGAATATCAATCGAAGACCATATTTTACCTTTGGGAATACCCTTTAAACATTCAGGATGACAGTACACAAGATTGTGTGCTTTTCAAGTCACATCTTAATTAAAGAACCTGCATAGATGCTCTTTCAGTAATATCTCAGCCGTTATACCACGGAAATAAACCTTTCTTGTAGTAGCATGGCCGAGCGGTCTAAGGTGCTGGATTTAGGCTCCAGTCTCTTCGGAGGCGTGGGTTCAAATCCCACTGCTGCCAGCTTTTTCTGTATGGAAGCTCTATAAATGTTCAAGCAAGAGAGTGTCGGACTGCAGTGCACATGAGCTTCTGTCCTGTAATGCCAATCACAGGCTAATAAACAATTTAGATTACACAAACTATAGCTTACACCACATTAGTGAAGTGCAGTCACTTCTTGTATTACCTTTCTGCCCCTTATATACAGTTTGTCCGGCATATATCAGCATTCAGCCCATCCTGCAATATATCTGTCCTTTCTCCTTATTAATTTAGTATATCTCACTTTTTGTTCCCCTTATATGCGGTTCATGGCTCCTCTTAGTAACTGGCAGTCAAGCAAATAGCTGCCTTCTAGTATGAGCTGTGCACTGGAATGAAGGAGGCTATGACCGTTTCAGTGAGAGCACCCTTACAGTAGAAGCTGCATGCTAGACACAGCACAGCTATGCTGGCAAGTACAAAGCCACGAGAGGCTGCACTGAACAGTATCAACCAGTGCTTGTGGAAATCTAGGATGCTCCCAATGGTAACTGAAAGGTAAACAAATCCTGGAGGGGCATTCTTAGGAGGGTGATATGTGCAATATGAGGGAGATTTAAAAATTGTTTACATGAGTACAAATTAATAATATAGATGAATATCAATCGAAGGCCATATTTTACCATTGGGAATACCCCTTTAAACATTCAGCTTGACAGTACACAAGATTGGGCTGCTTTTCAAGTCACATCTTAATTAAAGGACCCGCATAGATGTTCTTTCAGTAATATCTCAGCCGTTCTACCACGGCAATAAATGCTCTTCTTGTGGTAGCATGGCTGAGCGGTCTAAGGCGCTGGCTTTAGGCTCTAGTCTCTTCGGAGGCGTGGGTTCAAATCCCACTACTGCCAGCTTTTTCTGTCTGGAAGATCTATAAATGTTCAAAGCAAGAGGCTTGTCGGACTACAGTGCACATGATCTTCTAGTCCTGTAATGCCAATCACAGGCTAATAAACCATTTAGATTACATAAACTATAGCTTACACACAAATTAGTGAAGTGCAGTCAATTCTTGTATACCTTTCTGTCCCCTGTACATACAGTTTGTCCGGCAATATATAGGCATTCAACCCCATCCTGCAATATATTTGTCCTTTCTCCTTATTAATTTAGTATATCTCACCTTTTTGTTCCCCTTATATGCGGTTCATGGCTACTCTTAGTTACTGGCAGTCAAGCACATAGCTGCCTTCTAGTATGAGCTGTGCACTGGAATGAAGGAGGCTCTGACTGTTTCAGTGAGAGTACCCCGTACGGTAGAAGCTCCATGCTAGACACAGCACAGCTATGCTGGCAAGTACAAAGCCACGAGAGGCTGCACTGAACAGTATCAACCAGTGCTTGTGGAAATCTAGGATGCTTCCAATGGTAACTGAAAGGTAAACAAATCCTGGAGGGGCATTCTTAGGAGGGTGATATGTGCAATATGAGGGAGATTTAAAAATTGTTTACATGAGTACAAATTAATAATATATATGAATATCAATCGAAGACCATATTTTACCTTTGGGAATACCCCTTTAAACATTCAGGATGACAGTACACAAGATTGTGCTGCTTTTCAAGTCAAATCTTAATTAAAGAACCTGCATAGATGCTCTTTCAGTAATATCTCAGCCGTTATACCACAGAAATAAATACCTTTCTTGTAGTAGCATGGCCGAGCGGTCTAAGGTGCTGGATTTAGGCTCCAGTCTCTTTGGAGGTGTGGGTTCAAATCCCACTGCTGCCAGCTTTTTCTGCATGGAAGCTCTCTAAATGTTCAAAGCAAGAGACGTGTCGGACTGCAGTGCACATGAGCTTCTAGTCCTGTAATGCCAATCACAGGCTAATAAACAATTTAGATTACACAAACTATAGCTTACACACAGATTAGTGAAGTGCAGTCACTTCTTGTATTACCTTTCTGTCCCCTTATATACAGTTTGTCCGGCAATATATCAGCATTCAGCCCCATCCTGCAATAGATCTGTCCTTTCTCCGTATTAATTTAGTATATCTCACCTTTTTGTTCCCCTTATATGCGGTTCATGGTTCCTCTTAGTAACTGGCAGTCAAGCAAATAGCTGCCTTCTAGTATGAGCTGTGCACTGGAATGAAGGAGGCTATGACCGTTTCAGTGAGAGCACCCCTTACAGTAGAAGCTGCATGCTAGACACAGCACAGCTATGCTGGCAAGTACAAAGCCACGAGAGGCTGCACTGAACAGTATCAACCAGTGCTTGTGGAAATCTAGGATGCTCCCAATGGTAACTGAAAGGTAAACAAATCCTGGAGGGGCATTCTTAGGAGGGTGATATGTGCAATATGAGGGAGATTTAAAAATTGTTTACATGAGTACAAATTAATAATATATATATAAATTTCATTAGAAGACTATATTTTACCTTTGGAAATACCCCTTTAAACATTCAGCTTGACAGTACAAAAGATTGTGCTGCTTTTCAAGTCACATCTTAATTAAAGCACCCTCGTAGATGTTCTTTCAGTAACATCTCAGCTGTTCTACCATGGAAATAAATACCATTTTGTGTGTAGCATGGCCGAGCGGTCTAAGGCGCTGGATTTAGGCTCTAGTCTCTTCGGAGGCGTGGGTTCAAATCCCACTGCTGCCAGCTTTTTCTGTCTGGAAGCTCTATAAATGTTCAAAGCAAGAGGCGTGTTGGACTGCAGTGCACATGAGCTTCTAGTCCTGTAATGCAAACCACAGGCTAATAAGCCATTTAGATTACATAAACTATAGAGTACACACAGATTAGTGAAGTGCAGTCACTTCTTGGATTACCTTTCTGTCCCCTGTACATACAGTTTGTCCGGCAATATATCAGGCATTCAGCCCCATCCTGCATATATTTGTCCTTTCTCCTTATTAATTATAGTATATCTCACCTTATTTGTTCCCCTTATATGCGGTTCATGGTCCTCTTAGTTACTGGCAGTCAAGCACATAGCTGCCTTTCTAGTATGAGCTGTGCACTGGAATGAAGGAGGCTCTGACGTTTCAGTGAGAGTACCCCTTACGGTAGAAGCTCCATGCTAGACACAAGCACAGCTATGCTGGCAAGTACAAAGCCACGAGAGGCTGCACTGAACAGTATCAACCAGTGCTTGTGGAAAATCTAGGATGCTTCCAATGGTAACTGAAAGGTAAACAAATCCTGGAGGGGCATTCTTAGGAGGGTGATATGTGCAATATGAGGGAGATTTAAAAATTGTTTACATGAGTACAAATTAATAATATATATATGAATATCAATTGAAGACTATATTTTACCTTTGGAAATACCCCTTTAAACATTCAGATGACAGTACAAAAGATTGTGCTGCTTTTCAAGTCACATCTTAATTAAAGAACCTGCATAGATGCTCTTTCAGTAATATCTCAGCCGTTATACCACAGGAAATAAATACCTTTCTTGTAGTAGCATGGCCGAGCGGTCTAAGGTGCTGGATTTAGGCTCCAGTCTCTTTGGAGGTGTGGTTCAAATCCCACTGCTGCCAGCTTTTTCTGTCATGGAAGCTCTCTAAATGTTCAAAGCAAGAGACGTGTCGGACTGCAGTGCACATGAGCTTCTAGTCCTGTAATGCCAATCACAGGCTAATAAACAATTTAGATTACACAAACTATAGCTTACACACAGATTAGTGAAGTGCAGTCACTTCTTGTATTACCTTTCTGTCCCCTTATATACAGTTTGTCCGGCAATATATCAGCATTCAGCCCCATCCTGCAATAGATCTGTCCTTTCTCCGTATTAATTTAGTATATCTCACCTTTTTGTTCCCCTTATATGCGGTTCATGGTTCCTCTTAGTAACTGGCAGTCAAGCAAATAGCTGCCTTCTAGTATGAGCTGTGCACTGGAATGAAGGAGGCTATGACCGTTTCAGTGAGAGCACCCCTTACAGTAGAAGCTGCATGCTAGACACAGCACAGCTATGCTGGCAAGTACAAAGCCACGAGAGGCTGCACTGAACAGTATCAACCAGTGCTTGTGGAAATCTAGGATGCTCCCAATGGTAACTGAAAGGTAAACAAATCCTGGAGGGGCATTCTTAGGAGGGTGATATGTGCAATATGAGGGAGATTTAAAAATTGTTTACATGAGTACAAATTAATAATATATATATAAATTCATTAGAAGACTATATTTTACCTTTGGAAATACCCCTTTAAACATTCAGCTTGACAGTACAAAAGATTGTGCTGCTTTTCAAGTCACATCTTAATTAAAGCACCCTCGTAGATGTTCTTTCAGTAACATCTCAGCTGTTCTACCATGGAAATAAATACCATTTTTGTGGTAGCATGGCCGAGCGGTCTAAGGCGCTGGATTTAGGCTCTAGTCTCTTCGGACGGCGTGGGTTCAAATCCCACTGCTGCCAGCTTTTTCTGTCTGGAAGCTCTATAAATGTTCAAAGCAAGAGGCGTGTTGGACTGCAGTGCACATGAGCTTCTAGTCCTGTAATGCAAACCACAGGCTAATAAGCCATTTAGATTACATAAACTATAGAGTACACACAGATTAGTGAAGTGCAGTCACTTCTTGATTACCTTTCTGTCCCTGTACATACAGTTTGTCCGGCAATATATCAGCATTCAGCCCCATCCTGCAATATATCTGTCCTTTCTCCTTATTAATATAGTATATCTTACCTTTTTGTTCCCCTTATATGCGGTTCATGGCTCCTCTTAGTTACTGGAAGTCAAGCACATAGCTGCCTTCTAGTATGAGCTGTGCACTGGAATGAAGGAGGCTCTGACCGTTTCAGTGAGAGTACCCCTTACAGTAGAAGCTCCATGCTAGACACAGCACAGCTATGCTGGCAAGTACAAAGCCACGAGAGGCTGCACTGAACAGTATCAACCAGTGCTTGTGGAAATCTAGGATGCTTCCAATGGTAACTGAAAGGTAAACAAATCCTGGAGGGGCATTCTTAGGAGGGTGATATGTGCAATATGAGGGAGATTTAAAAATTGTTTACATGAGTACAAATTAATAATATATATATGAATATCATTAGAAGACTATATTTTACCTTTGGAAATACCCCTTTAAACATTCAGCTTGACAGTACAAAAGATTGTGCTGCTTTTCAAGTCACATCTTAATTAAAGCACCCGCGTAGATGTTCTTTTAGTAACATCTCAGCCGTTCTACCATGGAAATAAATACTTTCTTCGTGGTAGCATGGCCGAGCGGTCTAAGGCGCTGGATTTAGGCTCCAGTCTCTTTGGAGGCGTGGGTTCAAATCCCACTGCTGCCAGCTTTTTCTGTCTGGAAGATCTATAAATGTTCAAAGCAAGAGGCTTGTCGGACTACAGTGCACATGATCTTCTAGTCCTGTAATGCCAATCACAGGCTAATAAACCATTTAGATTACATAAACTATAGCTTACACACAAATTAGTGAAGTGCAGTCACTTCTTGTATTACCTTTCTGTCCCCTGTACATACAGTTTGTCCGGCAATATATCAGCATTCAGCCCCATCCTGCAATATATCTGTCCTTTCTCCTTATTAATATAGTATATCTCACCTATTTGTTCCCCTTATATGCGGTTCATGGCTCCTCTTAGTTACTGGCAGTCAAGCACATAGCTGCTTTCTAGTATGAGCTGTGCACTGGAATGAAGGAGGCTCTGACCGTTTCAGTGAGAGTACCCCTTACGGTAGAAGCTCCATGCTAGACACAACACAGCTATGCTGGCAAGTACAAAGCCACGAGAGGCTGCACTGAACAGTATCAACCAGTGCTTGTGGAAATCTAGGATGCTTCCAATGGTAACTGAAAGGTAAACAAATCCTGGAGGGGCATTCTTAGGAGGGTGATATGTGCAATATGAGGGAGATTTAAAAATTGTTTACATGAGTACAAATTAATAATATATATATGAATATCATTAGAAGACTATATTTTACCTTTGGAAATACCCCTTTAAACATTCAGCTTGACAGTACAAAAGATTGTGCTGCTTTTCAAGTCACATCTTAATTAAAGCACCCGCGTAGATGTTCTTTTAGTAACATCTCAGCCTTCTACCATGGAAATAAATACCTTTCTTGTGGTAGCATGGCCGAGCGGTCTAACGTGCTGGATTTAGGCTCCAGACTCTTCGGAGGCGTGGGTTCAAATCCCACTGCTGCGAGCTTTTTCTGTCTGGAAGCTCTATAAATGTTCAAAGCAAGAGGCGTGTCGGACTGCAGTGCACATGAGCTTCTAGTCCTGTAATGCCAATCACAGGCTAATAAACCAATTAGATTACATAAACTATAGCGTACACACAGATTAGTGAAGTGCAGTCACTTCCTGTATTACCTTTTTGTCCCCTGTACATACAGTTTGTCCGGCAATATATCAGCATTCAGCCCCATCCTGCAATATATCTGTCCTTTCTCCTTATTCATTTAGTATATCTCACCTTTTTGTTCCCCTTAAAGCGGCCGTCACACACATAGATATCGCTAGCGATTTTGTAAGCGATCACGTGCACGCGCAATCGCTTACAATATCGTTCACATCGCTGGTGAGATGTCACACAGACAGACTCACCAGCGATGTGGAGCCGCGATCTCGCTGGTTACTATGGTACACATCGGGTTACTAGGCGCCGCGCGTCGCTTAGTTACCCGACGTGTACCATAGTTACCATCTCCCAGCATAGGCTCTGCCGCTGGGAGATCGTTCATCGTGGTGTTATACACCACGATGAAGCAGATCGTGACATTGTTCATCGCTAGATCTGAGCTCCGGAGCTCAGATCTGCGATGTCACGATCAAGCGATTTCACATCATAAATCGCTTGATTACATGCAACGATTTGAAGCCCGATATCGCTTAAGCGATCAAAAAGGAGATCGCTTAAACGATATCGGGCAAGAAATCGTTGCGTGTGACGGCCGCTTTATATGCAGTTCATGGCTCCTCTTAGTTACTGGCAGTCAAGCACATAGCTGACTTTTAGAATGGGGCTGTGCACTGGAATGAAGGAGGCTCTGCCCCTTTCAGTGAGAGTACCCCTTACGGTAGAAGCTCCTTGCTAGACACAGCACAGCTATGCTGGCAAGTGCAAAGCCACGAGAGGCTGCACTGAACAGTATCAACCAGTGCTTGTGGAAATCTAGGATGCTTCCAATGGTAACTGAAAGGTAAACAAATTCTGGAGGGGCATTCTTAGGAGGGTGATATGTGCAATATGAGGGAGATTTAAAAATTGTTTACATGAGTACAAATTAATAATATATATATGAATATCATTAAAAGACTATATCTTACCGTTGGAAATACCCCTTTAAACATTCAGCTTGACAGTACAAAAGATTGTGCTGCTTTTCAAGTCACATCTTAATTAAAGGACCCGCATAGATGTTCTTTCAGTAATATCTCAGCCGTTCTACCATGGAACTAAATACCTTTCTTGTGATAGCATGGCCGAGCGGTCTAAGGCTCTGGATTTATGGTCCAGTCTCTTTGGAGGTGTGGGTTCAATTCCCACTGCTGCCAGCTTTTTCTGTCTGGAAGCTCTATAAATGTTCTAAGCAAGAGGCGTGTCGGACTGCAGTGCACATGAGCTTCTAGTCCTGTAATGCCAATCACAGGCTAATAAACCATTTAGATTACATAAACTATAGCGTACACACAGATTAGTGAAGTGCAGTCACTTCTTGTATTACCTTTCTGTCCCCTGTACATACAGTTTGTCCGGCAATATATCAGCATTCAGCCCCATCCTGCAATATATCTGTCCTTTCTCCTTATTAATTTAGTATATCTCACCTTTTTGTTCCCCTTATATGCGGTTCATGGCTCCTCTTAGTTACTGGAAGTCAAGCACATAGCTGCCTTCTAGTATGAGCTGTGCACTGGAATGAAGGAGGCTCTGACCGCTTCAGTGAGAATACCCCTTACAGTAGAAGCTCCATGCTAGGCGCAGCACAGCTATGCTGGCAAGTACAAAGCCACGAGAGGCTGCACTGAACAGTATCAACCAGTGCTTGTGGAAATCTAGGATGCTCCCAATGGTAACTGAAAGGTAAACAAATCCTGGAGGGGCATTCTTAGGAGGGTGATATGTGCAATATGAGGGAGATTTAAAAATTGTTTACATGAGTACAAATTAATAATATATATATGAATATCATTAGAAGACTATATTTTACCTTTGGAAATACCCTTTAAACATTCAGCTTGACAGTACAAAAGATTGTGCTGCTTTTCAAGTCACATCTTAATTAAAGCACCCGCGTAGATGTTCTTTTAGTAACATCTCAGCCGTTCTACCATGGAAATAAATACTTTCTCCGTGGTAGCATGGCCGAGCGGTCTGAGGCGCTGGATTTAGGCTCCAGTCTCTTCGGAGGCGTGGGTTCAAATCCCACTGCTGCCAGCTTTTTCTGTCTGGAAGATCTATAAATGTTCAAAGCAAGAGGCTTGTCGAACTACAGTGCACATGAGCTTCTAGTCCTGTAATGCCAATCACAGGCTAATAAAACATTTAGATTACATAAACTATAGCTTACACACAAATTAGTGAAGTGCAGTCACTTCTTGTATTACCTTTCTGTCCCCTGTACATACAGTTTGTCCGGCAATATATAGGCATTCAACCCCATCCTCCAATATATTTGTCCTTTCTCCTTATTAATTTAGTATATCTCACCTTTTTGTTCCCCTTATATGCGGTTCATGGCTACTCTTAGTTACTGGCAGTCAAGCACATAGCTGCCTTCTAGTATGAGCTGTGCACTGGAATGAAGGAGGCTCTGACTGTTTCAGTGAGAGTACCCCGTACGGTAAGAAGCTCCATGCTAGACACAGCACAGCTATGCTGGCAAGTACAAAGCCACGAGAGGCTGCACTGAACAGTATCAACCAGTGCTTGTGGAAATCTAGGATGCTCCCAATGGTAACTGAAAGGTAAACAAATCCTGGAAGGGCATTCTTAGGAGGGTGATATGTGCAATATGAGGGAGATTTAAAAATTGTTTACATGAGTAGAAATTAATAAAATATATATGAATATCATTAAAAGACTATATTTTACCTTTGGTAATACCCCTTTAAACATTCAGCTTGACAGTACAAAAGATTGTGCTGCTTTTCAAGTCACATCTTAATTAAAGCACCCGCGTAGATGTTCTATTAGTAACATCTCAGCCTTCTACCATGGAAATAAACAATTTTTTCGTGGTAGCATGGCCGAGCGGTCTAAGGCGCTGGATTTAGGCTCCAGTCTCTTCGGAGGCGTGGGTTCAAATCCCACTGCTGCCAGCTTTTTCTGTCTGGAAGCTCTATAAATGTTCACAGCAAGAGGCTTGTCGGACTACAGTGCACATGAGCTTCTAGTCCTGTAATGCCAATCACAGGCTAATAAACCATTTAGATTACATAAACTATAGCTTACACACAGATTAGTGAAGTGCAGTCACTTCTTGTATTACATTTCTTTTCCCTGTACATACAGTTTGTCCGGCAATATATCAGCATTCAGCCCCATCCTGCAATATATCTGTCCTTTCTCCTTATTAATATAGTATATCTCACCTATTTGTTCCCCTTATATGCGGTTCATGGCTCCTCTTAGTTACTGGCAGTCAAGCACATAGCTGCTTTCTAGTATGAGCTGTGCACTGGAATGAAGGAGGCTCTGACCGTTTCAGTGAGAGTACCCCTTACGGTAGAAGCTCCATGCTAGACACAACACAGCTATGCTGGCAAGTACAAAGCCACGAGAGGCTGCACTGAACAGTATCAACCAGTGCTTGTGGAAATCTAGGATGCTTCCAATGGTAACTGAAAGGTAAACAAATCCTGGAGGGGCATTCTTAGGAGGGTGATATGTGCAATATGAGGGAGATTTAAAAATTGTTTACATGAGTACAAATTAATAATATATATATGAATATCATTAGAAGACTATATTTTACCTTTGGAAATACCCCTTTAAACATTCAGCTTGACAGTACAAAAGATTGTGCTGCTTTTCAAGTCACATCTTAATTAAAGCACCCGCGTAGATGTTCTTTTAGTAACATCTCAGCCTTCTACCATGGAAATAAATACCTTTCTTGTGGTAGCATGGCCGAGCGGTCTAACGTGCTGGATTTAGGCTCCAGACTCTTCGGAGGCGTGGGTTCACATCCCACTGCTGCGAGCTTTTTCTGTCTGGAAGCTCTATAAATGTTCAAAGCAAGAGGCGTGTCGGACTGCAGTGCACATGAGCTTCTAGTCCTGTAATGCCAATCACAGGCTAATAAACCAATTAGATTACATAAACTATAGCGTACACACAGATTAGTGAAGTGCAGTCACTTCCTGTATTACCTTTTTGTCCCCTGTACATACAGTTTGTCCGGCAATATATCAGCATTCAGCCCCATCCTGCAATATATCTGTCCTTTCTCCTTATTCATTTAGTATATCTCACCTTTTTGTTCCCCTTAAAGCGGCCGTCACACACATAGATATCGCTAGCGATTTTGTAAGCGATCACGTGCACGCGCAATCGCTTACAATATCGTTCACATCGCTGGTGAGATGTCACACAGACAGACTCACCAGCGATGTGGAGCCGCGATCTCGCTGGTTACTATGGTACACATCGGGTTACTAGGCGCCGCGCGTCGCTTAGTTACCCGACGTGTACCATAGTTACCATCTCCCAGCATAGGCTCTGCCGCTGGGAGATCGTTCATCGTGGTGTTATACACCACGATGAAGCAGATCGTGACATTGTTCATCGCTAGATCTGAGCTCCGGAGCTCAGATCTGCGATGTCACGATCAAGCGATTTCACATCATAAATCGCTTGATTACATGCAACGATTTGAAGCCCGATATCGCTTAAGCGATCAAAAAGGAGATCGCTTAAACGATATCGGGCAAGAAATCGTTGCGTGTGACGGCCGCTTTATATGCAGTTCATGGCTCCTCTTAGTTACTGGCAGTCAAGCACATAGCTGACTTTTAGAATGGGGCTGTGCACTGGAATGAAGGAGGCTCTGCCCCTTTCAGTGAGAGTACCCCTTACGGTAGAAGCTCCTTGCTAGACACAGCACAGCTATGCTGGCAAGTGCAAAGCCACGAGAGGCTGCACTGAACAGTATCAACCAGTGCTTGTGGAAATCTAGGATGCTTCCAATGGTAACTGAAAGGTAAACAAATTCTGGAGGGGCATTCTTAGGAGGGTGATATGTGCAATATGAGGGAGATTTAAAAATTGTTTACATGAGTACAAATTAATAATATATATATGAATATCATTAAAAGACTATATCTTACCGTTGGAAATACCCCTTTAAACATTCAGCTTGACAGTACAAAAGATTGTGCTGCTTTTCAAGTCACATCTTAATTAAAGGACCCGCATAGATGTTCTTTCAGTAATATCTCAGCCGTTCTACCATGGAACTAAATACCTTTCTTGTGATAGCATGGCCGAGCGGTCTAAGGCTCTGGATTTATGCTCCAGTCTCTTTGGAGGTGTGGGTTCAATTCCCACTGCTGCCAGCTTTTTCTGTCTGGAAGCTCTATAAATGTTCTAAGCAAGAGGCGTGTCGGACTGCAGTGCACATGAGCTTCTAGTCCTGTAATGCCAATCACAGGCTAATAAACCATTTAGATTACATAAACTATAGCGTACACACAGATTAGTGAAGTGCAGTCACTTCTTGTATTACCTTTCTGTCCCCTGTACATACAGTTTGTCCGGCAATATATCAGCATTCAGCCCCATCCTGCAATATATCTGTCCTTTCTCCTTATTAATTTAGTATATCTCACCTTTTTGTTCCCCTTATATGCGGTTCATGGCTCCTCTTAGTTACTGGAAGTCAAGCACATAGCTGCCTTCTAGTATGAGCTGTGCACTGGAATGAAGGAGGCTCTGACCGCTTCAGTGAGAATACCCCTTACAGTAGAAGCTCCATGCTAGGCGCAGCACAGCTATGCTGGCAAGTACAAAGCCACGAGAGGCTGCACTGAACAGTATCAACCAGTGCTTGTGGAAATCTAGGATGCTCCCAATGGTAACTGAAAGGTAAACAAATCCTGGAGGGGCATTCTTAGGAGGGTGATATGTGCAATATGAGGGAGATTTAAAAATTGTTTACAAGAGTACAAATTAATAATATATATATGAATATCATTAGAAGACTATATTTTACCTTTGGAAATACCCTTTAAACATTCAGCTTGACAGTACAAAAGATTGTGCTGCTTTTCAAGTCACATCTTAATTAAAGCACCCGCGTAGATGTTCTTTTAGTAACATCTCAGCCGTTCTACCATGGAAATAAATACTTTCTCCGTGGTAGCATGGCCGAGCGGTCTGAGGCGCTGGATTTAGGCTCCAGTCTCTTCGGAGGCGTGGGTTCAAATCCCACTGCTGCCAGCTTTTTCTGTCTGGAAGATCTATAAATGTTCAAAGCAAGAGGCTTGTCGAACTACAGTGCACATGAGCTTCTAGTCCTGTAATGCCAATCACAGGCTAATAAAACATTTAGATTACATAAACTATAGCTTACACACAAATTAGTGAAGTGCAGTCACTTCTTGTATTACCTTTCTGTCCCCTGTACATACAGTTTGTCCGGCAATATATAGGCATTCAACCCCATCCTCCAATATATTTGTCCTTTCTCCTTATTAATTTAGTATATCTCACCTTTTTGTTCCCCTTATATGCGGTTCATGGCTACTCTTAGTTACTGGCAGTCAAGCACATAGCTGCCTTCTAGTATGAGCTGTGCACTGGAATGAAGGAGGCTCTGACTGTTTCAGTGAGAGTACCCCGTACGGTAGAAGCTCCATGCTAGACACAGCACAGCTATGCTGGCAAGTACAAAGCCACGAGAGGCTGCACTGAACAGTATCAACCAGTGCTTGTGGAAATCTAGGATGCTCCCAATGGTAACTGAAAGGTAAACAAATCCTGGAAGGGCATTCTTAGGAGGGTGATATGTGCAATATGAGGGAGATTTAAAAATTGGTTACATGAGTACAAATTAATAATATATATATGAATACCATTAGAAGACTATATTTTACCTGTGGAAATACCCCTTTAAACATTCAGCTTGACAGTACAAAAGATTGTGCTGCTTTTCAAGTCACATCTTAATTAAAGAACCTGCATAGATGTTCTTTCAGTAACATCTCAGCCGTTCTACCATGGAAATAAATACCTGTTTTGTGGTAGCAT
Organism: Allobates femoralis; assembly: GCA_033576535.1. Classification (NCBI taxonomy): domain Eukaryota; kingdom Metazoa; phylum Chordata; class Amphibia; order Anura; family Aromobatidae; genus Allobates; species Allobates femoralis. The sequence continues at coordinate 77,467 of JARQOC010000393.1, forward strand.
GGCCGAGCGGTCTAAGGCGCTGGATTTAAGCTCCAATCTCTTCGGAGGTGTGGGTTCAAATCCCACTGCTGCCGGCTTTTTCTGTCTGGAAGCTCTATAAATGTTCAAAGCAAGAGGCGTGTCGGACTGCAGTGCACATGAGCTTCTAGTCCTGTAATGCAAACCACAGGCTAATAAGCCATTTAGATTACATAAACTATAGCTTACACACAGATTAGTGAAGTGCAGTTACTTCTTGTATGACCTTTCTGTCCCCTATATACAGTTTGTCTGGCAATATATCAGCATTCAGCCCCATCCTGCAATATATCTGTCCTTTCTCCTTATTAATTTAGTATATCTCACCTTTTTGTTCCCCTTATATGCGGTTCATGGCTCCTCTTAGTTACTGGCAGTCAAGCACATAGCTGCCTTCTAGTATGAGCTGTGCACTGTAATGAAGAAGGCTCTGACCGTTTCAGTGAGAGTACCCCTTACAGTAGAAACTCCATGCTAGACGCAGCACAGCTATGCTGGCAAGTACAAAGCCACGAGAGGCTGCACTGAACAGTATCAACCAGTGCTTGTGGAAATCTAGGATGCTTCCAATGGTAACTGAAAGGTAAACAAATCCTGGAGGGGCATTCTTAGGAGGGTGATATGTGCAATATGAGGGAGATTTAAAAATTGGTTACATGAGTACAAATTAATAATATATATATGAATACCATTAGAAGACTATATTTTACCTGTGGAAATACCCCTTTAAACATTCAGCTTGACAGTACAAAAGATTGTGCTGCTTTCAAGTCACATCTTAATTAAAGCACCCGCATAGATGTTCTTTAGTAACATCTCAGCCGTCTACCATGGAAATAAATACTTTTTTCGTGGTAGCATGGCCGAGCGGTCTAAGGCGCTGGATTTAGGCTCCAGTCTCTTCGGAGGCGTGGGTTCAAATCCCACTGCTGCCAGCTTTTTCTGTCTGGAAGCTCTATAAATGTTCAAAGGAAGAGGCTTGTCGGACTACAGTGCACATGAGCTTCTAGTCCTGTAATGCCAATCACAGGCTAATAACCATTTAGATTACATAAACTATAGCTTACACACAGATTAGTGAAGTGCAGTCACTTCTTGTATTACCTTTCTGTCCCCTGTACATACAGTTTGTCCGCAATATATCAGCATTCAGCCCCATCCTGCAATATATCTGTCCTTTCTCCTTATCAATTTAGTATATCTCACCTTTTTGTTCCCCTTATATGCGGTTCATGGCTCCTCTTAGTTACTGGCAGTCAAGCACATAGCTGCCTTCTAGTATGAGCTGTGCACTGGAATGAAGGAGGCTCTGACCGTTTCAGTGAGAGTACCCCTTACGGTAGAAGCTCCATGCTAGACACAGCACAGCTATGCTGGCAAGTACAAAGCCACGAGAGGCTGCACTGAACAGTATCAACCAGTGCTTGTGGAAATCTAGGATGCTTCCAATGGTAACTGAAAGGTAAACAAATCCTGGAGGGGCATTCTTAGGAGGGTGATATGTGCAATATGAGGGAGATTTAAAAATTGGTTACATGAGTACAAATTAATAATATATATATGAATACCATTAGAAGACTATATTTTACCTGTGGAAATACCCCTTTAAACATTCAGCTTGACAGTACAAAAGATTGTCTGCTTTTCAAGTCACATCTTAATTAAAGAACCTGCATAGATGTTCTTTCAGTAACATCTCAGCCGTTCTACCATGGAAATAAATACCTTTTTTGTGGTAGCATGGCCGAGCGGTCTAAGGCGCTGGATTTAGCTCCAATCTCTTCGAGGCGTGGGTTCAAATCCCACTGCTGCCAGCTTTTCTGTCTGGAAGCTCTATAAATGTTCAAAGCAAGAGGCGTTGGACTGCAGTGCACATGAGCTTCTAGTCCTGTAATGCAAATCACAGGCTAATAAGCCATTTAGATTACATAAACTATAGCTTACACACAATTAGTGAAGTGCAGTTACTTCTTGTATGACCTTTCTGTCCCTAATACAGTTTGTCTGGCAATATATCAGCATTCAGCCCCATCCTGCATATAATCTGTCCTTTCTCCTTATTAATTTAGTATATCTCACCTTTTTGTTCCCCTTATATGCGGTTCATGGCTCCTCTTAGTTACTGGCAGTCAAGCACATAGCTGCCTTCTAGTATGAGCTGTGCACTGGAATGAAGGAGGCTCTGACCGTTTCAGTGAGAGTACCCTATATACAGTTTGTCTGGCAATATATCAGCATTCAGCCCCATCCTGCAATATATCTGTCCTTTCTCCTTATTCAATTTAGTATATCTCACCTTTTTGTTCCCCTTATATGCGGTTCATGGCTCCTCTTAGTTACTGGCAGTCAAGCACATAGCTGCCTTCTAGTATGAGCTGTGCACTGGAATGAAGGAGGCTCTGACCGTTTCAGTGAGAGTACCCCTTACGTAGAAGCTCCATGCTAGACCAGCACAGCTATGCTGGCAAGTACAAAGCCACGAGAGGCTGCACTGAACAGTATCAACCAGTGCTTGTGGAAATCTAGGATGCTTCCAATGGTAACTGAAAGGTAAACAAATCCTGGAGGGGCATTCTTAGGAGGGTGATATGTGCAATATGAGGGAGATTTAAAAATTGGTTACATGAGTACAAATTAATAATATATATATGAATACCATTAGAAGACTATATTTTACCTGTGGAAATACCCCTTTAAACATTCAGCTTGACAGTACAAAAGATTGTGCTGCTTTTCAAGTCACATCTTAATTAAAGGACCTGCATAGATGTTCTTTCAGTAACATCTCAGCCGTTCTACCATGGAAATAAATACCTTTTTCGTGGTAGCATGGGCGAGCGGTCTAAGGCGCTGGATTTAGGCTCCAGTCTCTTCAGAGGCGTGGGTTCAAATCCCACTACTGCCAGCTTCTTGTCTGGAAGATCTATAAATCTATAAATGTTCAAAGCAAGAGGCTTGTTGGACTACAGTGCACATGATCTTCTAGTCCTGTAATGCCAATCACAGGCTAATAAACCATTTAGATTACATAAACTATAGCTTACACACAAATTAGTGAAGTGCAGTCACTTCTTGTATTACCTTTCTGTCCCCTGTACATACAGTTTGTCCGGCAATATATAGGCATTCAACCCCATCCTGCAATATATTTGTCCTTTCTCCTTATTAATTTAGTATATCTCACCTTTTTGTTCCCCTTATATGCGGTATATGGCTACTCTTAGTTACTGGCAGTCAAGCACATAGCTGCCTTCTAGTATGAGCTGTGCACTGGAATGAAGGAGGCTCTGACTGTTTCAGTGAGAGTACCCCGTACGGTAGAAGCTCCATGCTAGACACAGCACAGCTATGCTGGCAAGTACAAAGCCACGAGAGGCTGCACTGAACAGTATCAACCAGTGCTTGTGGAAATCTAGGATGCTTCCAATGGTAACTGAAAGGTAAACAAATCCTGGAGGGGCATTCTTAGGAGGGTGATATGTGCAATATGAGGGAGATTTAAAAATTGTTTACATGAGTACAAATTAATAATATATATGAATATCAATCGAAGACCATATTTTACCTTTGGGAATACCCCTTTAAACATTCAGGATGACAGTACACAAGATTGTGCTGCTTTTCAAGTCAAATCTTAATTAAAGAACCTGCATAGATGCTCTTTCAGTAATATCTCAGCACGGAAATAAATACCTTTCTTGTAGTAGCATGGCCGAGCGGTCTAAGGTGCTGGATTTAGGCTCCAGTCTCTTTGGAGGTGTGGGTTCAAATCCCACTGCTGCCAGCTTTTTCTGTATGGAAGCTCTCTAAATGTTCAAAGCAAGAGACGTGTCGGACTGCAGTGCACATGAGCTTCTAGTCCTGTAATGCCAATCACAGGCTAATAAACAATTTAGATTACACAAACTATAGCTTACACACAGATTAGTGAAGTGCAGTCACTTCTTGTATTACCTTTCTGTCCCCTTATATACAGTTTGTCCGGCAATATATCAGCATTCAGCCCCATCCTGCAATATATCTGTCCTTTCTCCTTATTAATTTAGTATATCTCACCTTTTTGTTCCCCTTATATGCGGTTCATGGTTCCTCTTAGTAACTGGCAGTCAAGCAAATAGCTGCCTTCTAGTATGAGCTGTGCACTGGAATGAAGGAGGCTATGACCGTTTCAGTGAGAGCACCCCTTACAGTAGAAGCTGCATGCTAGACACAGCACAGCTATGCTGGCAAGTACAAAGCCACGAGAGGCTGCACTGAACAGTATCAACCAGTGCTTGTGGAAATCTAGGATGCTCCCAATGGTAACTGAAAGGTAAACAAATCCTGGAGGGGCATTCTTAGGAGGGTGATATGTGCAATATGAGGGAGATTTAAAAATTGTTTACATGAGTACAAATTAATAATATATATATAAATTTCATTAGAAGACTATATTTTACCTTTGGAAATACCCCTTTAAACATTCAGCTTGACAGTACAAAAGATTGTGCTGCTTTTCAAGTCACATCTTAATTAAAGCACCCTCGTAGATGTTCTTTCAGTAACATCTCAGCTGTTCTACCATGGAAATAAATACCATTTTTGTGGTAGCATGGCCGAGCGGTCTAAGGCGTTGGATTTAGGCTCTAGTCTCTTCGGAGGCGTGGGTTCAAATCCCACTGCTGCCAGCGTTTTCTGTCTGGAAGCTCTATAAATGTTCAAAGCAAGAGGCGTGTTGGACTGCAGTGCACATGAGCTTCTAGTCCTGTAATGCAAACCACAGGCTAATAAGCCATTTAGATTACATAAACTATAGAGTACACACAGATTAGTGAAGTGCAGTCACTTCTTGTATTACCTTTCTGTCCCCTGTACATACAGTTTGTCCGGCAATATATCAGCATTCAGCCCCATCCTGCAATATATTTGTCCTTTCTCCTTATTAATTTAGTATATCTCACCTTTTCTCCTTCGCCTCATTGGGGGACACAGACCGTGGGTGTTATGCTGCTGTCCACTAGGAGGCGACACTAGGCAGAATCTGCAAAAGTGTTAGTGGCTCCTCCTATGTAGTATATACACCCTGGAGCAGGAAGTGCTTCTCCAGTTTTTGCTTAGTGTCTGTAAGGAGGCACACGTTCTTACTATTTCTTTATTATTTTACTTTGAAGCTGCATTTTTGCTTTTGAAGGGACATGTCGACCACAGATACCTCCCCAGACTCCATAGTTGAGCCTCTGGGTTGAGCTATTTTGTCAGATAAGGGCTATTCCTTCCTCGGCCCTCCACTGTTGGAGGTGCAGGGTTAAAGTGATTTCCAGACCTGCCGGTTCTGAGGCCCGCATTCCTCCCCAGTCCCCACAAATGGGGCTCTGGGTCGCAGAAATGCCCCATGTCCCCACCGCAAGCAGCAAGACACTTGGAAACAAAAACCGGCAAAAAGAAGGGGGCCCCGATCCTCGGCTCCCATGGGAAAATGGAGACAACATGACTGCACCAGGTAACATCTGGGTTGCAGTATTGGGGCCCATGGGATCTACAGATGCCCTCCCCATTCCCCCTGGCTGGGAACTTGGGTTGAGTCACCAGCCTTAGGTGCCTTCCATAGCACTGTCTGGTACATGGCAATTTCCTCGGCTGCAGGGTCCCCCAAGGCTGCTCACAGCCTCTGCTACCCAGTCCCCCTGGGTTCTCCTGATGGGGGCTACCACCTGCTGCAACATCTCTTCCCTCACTCCAGGAGATCAGCTTTGCTGCTCTCTCCTGAGGGGGCCCATACTGTGGGCAGGAGCACCAGTTTTTCTGGGCTCCTTACAGAGCCAGCACAGTACCTGGACCTCAGGAGACCCAGTCCCCTGGGTTCTCCTGATGGGGGCTGCCACCCTGCTCCAGGAGATCAGCCTTCGCTGCTCTCTCCTGAAGGGGCCCATACTGTGAGCAGGAGCCAGAACAGTATCTGGACTCTAGGAGACCCAGTTCTCCTGATGGGGGTTGCCACCCTCTCCTCCACTTCCAGGAGACCCAGTCCTCTGGGTTCTTCTGATGGAGGGGCTGCTCTGTGCCAGCGCTCATGTGGCCACAGCCCCTGGGGTTCAGCCGGGTCCAAATCCGTTCCGGTCCCGGACTGGACCTCCGCGCCGGCCTGCGATCATTTGCGGCCTCTATTTTTACTTGAGGCCGCGGCTTCGGCCTAGCGCGGAGCCGCCGCCTCTTTATCCGCCCCCGGCCCGCCTCCTGGATGATTAAAATGACGCGGATAGCGTCATGGAGGGGGCGGACTGGAGCTGCACAGGGGGCAGGACGGCTATTCCTGGCGCCTCTCGCTCATTGCGAGATTTCATGCGCGCCTTTTTGGCCACAGACCCTCCCCCTCTGCCCATACAAGCCCTGAGCTGCAACTAGAGCACTCAGGGACAGCCCGCCTGTCGGTACATTGTTCCTCACTGACCATGCTCAGTGTTACTAGTTCCATTGTTCTTTCCCACCCAGGGACTGCTTTGGGACGTCCCACGGTCTGTGTCCCCCAATGAGGCGAAGGAGAAAAGGAGATTTTTGTGTACTCACCGTAAAATCCTTTTCTCTTAGCCTCTAATTGGGGGACACAGCACCCACCCTATTGCCCTTGTGGGCCTTTTCTACAGTTCTCACATAGCTTCTCAGCTGTTACATGGTTAACATGTTTTACACATGTTTGCCTATTATAACTCTGTTAACTGTTGACTGTTTAAACTTATGCCTGTTTAGCTCCAGGCCTTGTAGTACTGTGAGCCTGTTTAGTTACAGGTCTTGTTATACGATTATTACTTCATTAACTCTTCACTGTTCCACATGCGCCTGCTTAGTTACACGCCTTGTGGCACTAGTATTACTCTGCTAATCCTTAACTGTTTACACACGTGCCTGTTTGGTTTCAGGTTTTGTTACACTGTTATTACCTTGTTAACTATATTTGTTTACACAGGTTGCCTGCGTAGACTTCCTGTGTCACTGTTATTATCTGTTAGCTCTCCTACTGCTTTAGCACAAAACTGGAGAAGCACTTCCTGCTCCAGGGTGTATATACTACATAGGAGGAGCCACTAACACTTTTGCAGATTCTGCCTAGTGTTGCCTCCTAGTGGACAGCAGCATAACACCCACGGTCTGTGTCCCCCAATTAGAGGCTAAGAGAAAAGGATTTTACGGTGAGTACACAAAAATCTCCTTTTTGTTCCCCTTATATGCGGTTCATGGCTACTCTTAGTTACTGGCAGTCAAGCACATAGCTGCCTTCTAGTATGAGCTGTGCACTGGAATGAAGGAGGCTCTGACTGTTTCAGTGAGAGTACCCCGTACGGTAGAAGCTCCATGCTAGACACAGCACAGCTATGCTGGCAAGTACAAAGCCACGAGAGGCTGCACTGAACAGTATCAACCAGTGCTTGTGGAAATCTAGGATGCTCCCAATGGTAACTGAAAGGTAAACAAATCCTGGAGGGGCATTCTTAGGAGGGTGATATGTGCAATATGAGGGAGATTTAAAAATTGTTTACATGAGTACAAATTAATAATATATATATGAATATCATTAGAAGACTATATTTTACCTTTGGAAATACCCCTTTAAACATTCAGCTTGACAGTACAAAAGATTGTGCTGCTTTTCAAGTCACATCTTAATTAAAGAACCCGCGTAGATGTTCTTTTAGTAACATCTCAGACGTTCTACCATGGAAACAAATACCTTTTTCGTGGTAGCATGGCCGAGCAGTCTAAGGTGCTGGATTTAGGCTCCAGTCTCTTCGGAGGCGTGGGTTCAAATCCCACTGCTGCCAGCTTTTTCTGTCTGGAAGCTCTATAAATGTTCAAAGCAAGAGGCTTGTCGGACTACAGTGCACATGAGCTTCTAGTCCTGTAATGCCAATCACAGGCTAATAAACCATTTAGATTACATAAACTATAGCTTACACACAGATTAGTGAAGTGCAGTCACTTCTTGTATTACCTTTCTGTCCCCTGTACATACAGTTTGTCCAGCAACATATCAGCATTCAGCCCCATCCTGCAATATATCTGTCCTTTCTCCTTATTAATTTAGTATATCTCACCTTTTTGTTCCCCTTATATGCGGTTCATGGCTCCTCTTAGTTACTGGCAGTCAAGCACATAGCTGCCTTCTAGTATGAGCTGTGCACTGGAATGAAGGAGGCTCTGACCGTTTCAGTGAGAGTACCCCTTACAGTAGAAGCTCCATGCTAGACGCAGCACAGCTATGCTGGCAAGTACAAAGCCATGAGAGGCTGCACTGAACAGTATCAACCAGTGCTTGTGGAAATCTAGGATGCTTCCAATGGTAACTGAAAGGTAAACAAATCCTGGAGGGGCATTCTTAGGAGGGTGATATGTGCAATATGAGGGAGATTGAAAAATTGTTTACATAAGTACAAATCAATAATATATA
>JARQOC010000394.1:0-85897 GCA_033576535.1 Allobates femoralis
AAATCGCACGGACTGACCCTGGTTCCCTTTGTCCCCTGCACACTGCCTGTCTGTATTGTTTGAAGCTTTTATTCTGCAATAAACCGCATTGGGTTCAGCTCGCTGGATTTAATCTTCTTCACTTGTAGCTGTGAGAAGCGTAGAACTTGTCCCATGCATCCATTATGCACAAAGATTAACATTTTAACTCCAGGGAATAGATGGCACTTTTTCTGGTGGCTGTCCCTAATTTAAGCTGTTTTGGCAGCATTTGGGCCATTTTTAAGGTGATTTCTAGGCCCTTGATTCCCATTGATATGAATGGGATTTGGATGTTCCGTGAACAGTTTGGCAGACATATGCCTGGTCGGCAAACAAACCGAATCTGAACTTCCAAAGGTTCGCTCATCTCTATTCAGGAAATGTTGCGAGGCTCCAGCCAGACGTCTAGTACTTTTAGTATGTCCTAGCTATTGAACCCTTTCTAAACCAAGGTGGCGGGCATTTTTATTGGTACATTGTTTATGTTAATGAAGCATTAGCTGAAAACAAATGTAATCAGAGACAAAGTCCAAAATGGTGTAACAAAGTACCAAGTCCCCCCGCATAGTTGTTATATACCCAGATTTCATATCATGTCTAATGGAATAATGTGGCCACCATTTCATATCCTTTCCTTGTAATTCTATACCGTCTGTACACCCTTTTACTACCTACGTCCGCATTAATAAAAGATTGACATTTTTGCATGATACATAGTAACATAGTAACATAGTTTTTAAGGTTGAAGGAAGACTTTAAGTCCATCTAGTTCAACCCATAGCCTAACATGTTGATCCAGAGGAAGGCAAAAAAAAACCATGTGGCAACACTAAGCTCCACATTGGGGGAAAAAATTCCTTCCTGACTCCAGATATGGCAATCAGACTAATTCCCTGGATCATCGCCCTATCAAAGGATCTAGTATGTATAACTGGTAATATTATAGTTTTCAAGAAAGGCATCCAGGCCCTTCTTAAATGTTAGTAGTGAGTCACTCATTACAACATCATGTGGCAGAGAGTTCCATAGTCTCACTGCTCTTACAGTAAAGAATCCACGCCTGTGATTATGATTAAACCTTCTTTCCTCCAGACGTAGAGGATGCCCCCTTGTCCCAGTCTCAGGCCTAAGAGTAAAGAGATCATTAGAAAGGTCTCTGTACTGTCCCCTCATATATTTATACATTATTATAAGATCACCCCTAAGCCTTCGTTTTTCCAAGCTAAATAACCCCAAGTTTAATAACCTGTCTTGGTATTGCAGACCCCTTAGTCTTCTAATGACTTTTGTCGCTCTTCTCTGGACCCGCTCTAGTTCAGCTATGTCTTTCTTATACACCGGAGACCAGAATTGTACACAGTATTCTAAGTGTGGTCGCACTAGTGACTTGTATAGAGGTAAAATTATGTTCTCCTCATGAGCATCTATGCCTCTTTTAATACATCCCATTATTTTATTTGCCTTTGCAGCAGCTGCCTGACACTGGCCACTAAATGTGAGTTTGTCATCTACCCATACACCCAGGTCTTTTTCAGTGACAGTTTTGCCCAGTTCTCTGGTTTTTGATATAAACAAATGTAGTTGATGTGCAAAAACATCTCTGCCAACCACATACTCTGGTCTTTCTTAACATTTTATTGCCTGAATTAAAACACATTAATACACACATATGCATACAAATGAATTTAACTGGTATGATGGGAATACGCAACAGTAGGCATTAAGGGGTTAAAATTGCCTTGTTGCGGGATTTGTGGGTCTGGTATTATTTATTAGTTTCTCCCCTCTTTATTTACATTTTGCACGGCAGCCACCACCATTATCACTATGGCCGGTGAGCGTACAGTACAGAATTTTAAATAAAATGGTGCCAGAGTCAGCGCGTGCGCATACCACGATCTCTGGCACCATCTTCTTGATGACTCTGTAAATATCATCTGAAACAAACTGGTGACTGCTAATACTGGCAGAGACAGAGTCTTCAACAAAATGGTGCCGGAGTTCATTGTAGGCGCATGAAGAGTTCCACTCCAACATAAACATGACACTGCGCATGCGAAGGCCATCCTGGCTTTGGACAGAAGGACGTGTTCTGCAATATACAGTAGAAAGCAGAAGTTTACATACACTATATAAATACACATGTCTGCATGTTTTTCTCACTCTGACATGAAATCAGAATAAACCTTTCCTGTTTTATGTTAATTGAGATTACGATAATTATTTATATTTGCCAAATGTCAGAATAATGAGAGAGAGAATTTTTTAATGCAATTTTATTACGTTCTGCAAACTCACAAGTTTACATACACTAAGATTATTATGCCTTTAAATACTTTGGATATCAGGAAAAATGGTATGAAATCAGCGCTGATGTCAAATAACCCAATTCAAAGCAATCGTTGTAGCATATGGTGGTTTATTCTACACGGTTCAAAGCGTAACCCGATTCTTCATCAGGAAATGTGCACCAGTTACAAAGCAATAGTATAGTGTGGTTTAAATAGCTGCACAGTTTCACAGAAGACACTAATTGGACAAATGAACAAATGACCACGGCTGGGGTTCAGGGGTTACATTCAGAATCCACCAGTATGCATTAACAAGTTTCAAATAAAAAACATTACTAAGAACAAACTCTCCAAAAATCAAAACAATTATATACAGGGTAGGCCATTTATATGGATGCACCTAAATAAAATGGAAATAGTTGGTGATATCGACTTCCTGTTTTTGGCCCATTACTATATGGGAGGGGGTAAACTTTTCCAGACGGGTGGTGACCATGGCGGCCGCACAAAAATGTTTTCCTTATCACTCATCTGAAGGCAATTGTCTATGCTGTGAATGCTATCAGTGTGTCAAGAGTGGGAGAAGAGGGTTGGATTGACAATCCAACATAATGGGCAGCACTTTGAACACATTTTATAAGTGGCCATAGACTTGTAAATAACTCATGAAAGAATAAAGTTACATTAAAACCAAGCACACCATTGTTTTTCTTATGAAATTCTCAATACGTTTGATGTGTCACATGACCATCTTCCCATTGAAAAAAATAAAGTTGGATCCAAAATGTCCAACTTCAGAATGGCCGCCATGGTCACCATCAATCTGGAAAAGCTTTCCCCCTCCCATATACTAATGTGCCACAAACTGGAAGTTGATATCACCAACCATTCCCATATTATGTGCATCCATATAAAGTGCCCACCCTGTACACTGTGTGCAGAACTATTAGGCAAATGAGTATTTTGATCACATATTTTTTATACATGTTGTCCTACTCCAAGCTGTATAGGCTTGAGAGATAACTACCAATTAAGTTAAAAAGGTGATGTGCATCTCTGCAATGAGGAGGGGTGTGGTCTGATGACATCAACACCCTATATAAGGTGTGCTTAATTATTAGGCAACTTCCTTTCCTTTGGCAAAATGGGTCAGAAGAGAGATTTGACGGGCTCTGAAAAGTCCAAAATTGTGAGATGTCATGCAGAGGGATGCTGCAGTCTTGAAATTGACGAACCTTTGAAGCGTGATCACCGAAAATTCAAGCGTTTCATGGCAAATAGCCAACAGGGTCACAAGAAGCGTGTTGGGCAAAAAAGGCGCAAAATAACTGCCGATGAATTGAGGAAAATTAAGCGTGAAGCTGCCAAGATGCCATTTGCCACCAGTTTTGCCATATTTCAGAGCTGCAACATTACTGGAGTATCAAAAAGCACAAGGTGTGCCATACTCAGGGACATGGCCAAGGTAAGAAAGGCTGAAAAACGACCACCTTTGAACAAAAAACATTAGATAAAACGTCAAGACTGGGCCAAGAAATATCTTAAGACTGATTTTTCAAAGGTTTTATGGACTGATGAAATGAGAGTGACTCTTGATGGGCCAGATGGATGGGGCAGAGGCTGGATCAGTAAAGGGCAGAGAGCTCCACTCTGACTCAGACGCCAGCAAGGTGGAGGTGGGGTACTGGTATGGTCTGGTATCATCAAAGATGAACTTGTGGGACCTTTTCGGGTTGAGGATGGAGTGAAGCTCAACTCCCGGACCTACTGCCAGTTTCTAAGTAAAAAATCGGAGGGGGAACAAGAGGCGCAATAGTGCCCTATCACTAGTGACACTAATGTATGCGGTGGGTATGAATTCACTCACCTAGCACAGTTGTGAGACCCACAACTGGTGTAAAAGCATTTAGTATTAAATGCAGCTGCTGCAGGACTTCCACCTTCCACATGCACGTGGGAATCATCCAGAAGTTACCTCAGGGAAAATGGTGTATCAGTGTCCGCGCTGCTGAAATCCCAAGTAAACGATTCCCTGAGGAAGGCACTAGGACAGTGTTGAAATGCATAGGAAAGGAATAAATGGATGATTGATGCAACCTACATATGGTTTCCGGATCGTTTACTTGGGATTTCAGCAGCGCGGACACTGATACACCATTTTCCCTGAGGTAACTACTGCCAGTTTCTGGAAGACAACTTCTTCAAGCAGTGGTGCAGGAAGAAGTCGGTATCGTTCGAGAAAAACATGATTTTCATGCAGGACAATGCTCCATCACATGCATCCAACTACTCCACAGCGTGGCTGGCCAGTAAAGATCTAAAAGAAGAATAAATAATGACATGGCCCCCTTGTTCACCTGATCTGACCCCATAGAGAACCTGTGGTACCTCCTAAAATGTGAGATCTACAGGGAGGGAAAACAGTACACCTCTGGGAACAGTGTCTGGGAGGCTGTGGTGGCTGCTGCATGCAATGTTGATCGTAAAGAGATCAAGCAACTGGCAGAATCTATGGATGGAGGCTGCTGAGTGTCATCATAAAGAAAGGTGGCTATATTGGTCACTCATTTTTTGGGTTTTGTTTTTGCATGTCAGAAATGTTTATTTCTAAATTTTGTGCAGTTATATTAGTTTACCTGGTGAAAATAAACAAGTGAGGGAATATATTTATTTGTTATTAAGTTGCCTAATAATTCTGCACAGTAATAGTTACCTGCACACACAGATATCCTCCTAAGATAGCCAAATCTGAAAAAACTCACTCCAACTTCTAAAAATATTAGGCTTTGATATTTGAGTCTTTTGGGTTTATTGAGAATATAGTTGTAGATCAATAATAAAAAATAATCCTCTAAAATACAACTAGCCTAGTAATCCTGTGTGCATTCAGCCTCTATTGGCCTTCAGGTAAAGGTGCGATGTTTCAGTCACATGGAAGAAAGTCCACCTTTACCTGAAGGCCAATAGAGGCTGAATACATCAGAAAGGAGCGCTGCAGTCCATTTTTCAATTATGGTCTATATATATATATATATAGCTATATATATATATATATAGCTATATATATAGATATAGAGATAGATAGATAGATAGATAGATAGATAGATAGATAGATAGATAGATAGATAGATAGATAGATAGATAAAGTTTTAAAAAGTTGTTATTTAGAAATGAATAAAAATGAAATGGATGTATTAATAAACAATGCATATATAAAATGGTTTGTTGATGAATATGTCAATAATTGTGAGGAATACAAAAAGTTATTTCTTTTTTTAACTTTTAATTGTCATTTTACAAACATCCATAACATTTAATCTTCTGTGTATTCTGGGATATATGGATTATTGTTGATTTATCACTGTTGAAATCAGTAGTGGTCTGGTCCCTATAACAGCTGCGGCTGATGAGGTCACGGAATCCTGTGGTTTCAGGCCCCTCCCCCTTGTTCTATGACATCACACACTTTCTAGAAGAAGCTGCAGGACACACATTCCATTCTAAGGCTGTAGGTTAGTGGAGAGAGAGGTAAGTCCACTGTCCCCTCCTTTGTCTTTAATTCTCCCCCATCATCTATTTCTCATTTATTTTTAGTTCATTAATAAATCTTTATTATAATACAAGCAGATCTAAAGTAAAATAGTGAAATCCTGAGATTAGGCGGCATCAAAATGTCCCAGCAATATTCCAATAGAAAAGATTAATCCCGTCACATCCTTTCTATATCAATACATAAATGACATTGATGTATTAATTCTCCATCACACTTTATTGCTTTCTGACTCTCTTGCTCATCAGCTCCCTAATATTAGTGTTAATGTAGAGAATCTGCCCCAGATTTTGTCTCTTGCCATCCTACCCCTGGTATCTGGAGAGAGATCTCTACTCCTGGGGGAAGGAGAATGTATGGTGGGGAGGAAGGAAAACTCCTGATCACTCCAAGATCTAAAGCAAGAAGAGAACCAGGATGACGGAGGCACAATTGTCCCCTCTACACGTCCTGGACAGGCTGGGGACCAAATAAACTAAATAAATACAACAATATAATGGATGGAACAATAAGTTCTATTCATGTTCTTAATGAGGAGGTGCTCAGGTTAGGAGGGTAAAATCCTTCAGGGGGCTGTGTATGGTCTCATACTGTATATAGGGGGCTGTGTATGGGCTCATACTGTATATAGGGGGCTGTGTATGGGCTCATAATGTATATAGGGGGCTGCGTATGGTCTCATACTGTATATAGGGGGCTGTGTATGGTCTCATACTGTATATAGGGAGCTGTGTATGGTCTCATACTGTATACCGGGGGCTGTGTATGGGCTCATACTGTATATAGGGGGCTGTGTATGGTCTCATACTGTATATAGGGGGCTGTGTATGGTCTCATACTGTATATAGGGGGCTGTGTATGGTCTCATACTGTATATAGGGGCTGTGTATGGTCTCATACTGTATATAGGGAGCTGTGTATGGTCTCATACTGTATATAGGGGGGCTGTGTATGGTCTCATACTGTATATAGGGGGCTGTGTATGGTCTCATACTGTATATAGGGGCTGTGTATGGTCTCATACTGTATATAGGGGGGCTGTGTATGGTCTCAAACTGTATATAAGGGGCTGTGTATGGTCTCATACTGTATTTAGGGGGGGCTGTGTATGGGGGTCATTGTATATAGGGGTCTGTGTATGGGCTCATACTGTATATAGGGGGATTTGTATGGCCTCATACTGTATACAGGGGGTTTTGTATGGTTGGCATTGTATATAGGGGGCTGAGTATGGGCTCATACTGTATATAGGGGACAGTGTATGGTTGTCATTGCATATAGGGGTCTGTGTATGAGCTCATACTGTATATAGGGAGCTGTGTATGGGGGTCATAATGTATATAGGGAGCTGTGTATGGTTGTCATTGTATACAGGGGGCTGTGTATGGACTCATACTGTATATAGGGGGTTGTGTATGGTTGTCTTTGTATATAAGGGTCTGAGTATGGGCTCATACTGTATATAGGGGCTGTATGTGGTCTCATACTGTATATAAGGGGCTGTGTCTATGGGTTCATACTGTGTACAGGGGGCTGTGTATGGTCTCATACTATATATAGCGGGCTGTGAATGGTCTTATAATGTATATAGGGGGCTGTGAATTGTCTCATATTGTATATAGGAGGCTATGAATGGTCTCGTACTGCATATCGGGGGCTGTGAATGGTCTTATAATGTATATAGGGGGCTGTGAATGGTCTCATATTGTATATAGGGGGCTAAGAATGGTCTTGTACTGCAAATCAGGGGCTGTGAATGGTCTTATAATGTATATAGGGGGCTGTGAATGGTCTCACTGTATATAGGAAGCTGTGTTTGGGTTCATACTGTATATAGGAGGCTGTGTAAGGTTATCATATTGTATATAGGGAGCTCTCTGTCACTCAACCAAGGAGGAGGGCAGAGACAGCAGAGAGGGAGGCGGCGCAGAGACATAGAAGGGGGAGGAATACACACGGAGCAGACTGGAGGATTGTGTCTGCAGTGAAGACCACTCATAAGATCCCACCCATTAGACTAGTTCACTAAGTTCTCTAATGTCTTTAATAAAGCTTACAGGGGGGCTAGAAACATGGGGGACCCCTTCCCTGAATGCAGCAGACATGCTGCATTTAGTTTGCCACGCAGCAGGGGGGTGACAGGTCCTCTTTACATGAGCAATAATTTCAGATTAATATTAATTGTAATATGTTAATACTAATGTTGGGCAGAATTAATTTCCGCCTATTGGTTTGGCTTCCACAATAGTCATGGTTGTTCATCCAAACATCCATAACATTTAATCTTCTGTGTATTCTGGGATATATGAATTATTGTTGATTTATCACTGTATCAATCAGTAGAAACTATTCCAGAATGACATTTTGTGGCAATTATCACATTGTGGCACCCTGCATAAGGTTTCAGAGGTCAAGGTGGAAAATTAGACTTCATTCATCTATATGGTAATGAATTGGTGGCATGGCTTGGTCTGGTCCCTATAACAGCTGCTGCTCCGGCCGATGATGTCACAGAATATTGTGGTTTCTGGCCCCTCCCTCTTGTGCTATGACATCACACACTTTATATTGTTCAATCATTTTTATTGGGAAAAAGTGTTGCAGCAGGTACAGTTTATGCATGTCATCGAGTACACAATGTCAATATACAAAGTTAAGTAGGTTACAGTTGGAGTACATCTGTGCCGTTGAGGACATTTTACCTGCTAGCGCGGGGCATGGGTGAGCGAGGGTACCTTTAACTCTTTCAGGGGTACGGGGTTTGGGGTCCGGGGGGGGGGGGGGGTTGGTAGTGCCGGGTAGGTGCCGAGCGGGTGTAGGGGGACGTGGGGTGTCTGACTTGATGGGGGGGGGGGGGGGGCGGTGGTGGGTGAGGTTCGTTGTGCGGAGTGGGTGGGTGTTGTGGGGGGGAGGGCCTGGGGTTGCGTCGTCCGGTGTGGACCTCTCGGGGGTGTGGCAGGGATTGGTGGTGTTCGGGGGGGGGGGGGTTTCGTTAGGGGGGGGGAGAGGTGGCGGGGGTTGGTGAGATCACACACTTTATATAAGGAGTTGCAGGATAAAACATTCCATTCTAGAGCTGTAGGTTAGTGGAGAGAGAGGTAAGTCGTTCTATGTCCCTCCTGTTGTGTCTTTAAATCTCCTCGATCATCTATTTCTCATTATTATAATACAAGCTGGTGTAAAGCAAAGTAGTGAAACCCTGAGATTAGGTGGCAGCTATTTCTCCAACAGTAAAGAGATTAATCCTGTCACATCCTTTACATATAAATACATAAATGACTTTGAGTTATTAATTCTCCATCACATTTTATTGGTTTCGGACTCTCTTGCTCATCATCTCCCTAATATTAGTGTTAATGTAGAGAATCTGCCCAGATTTTGTCTCTTGCCATCCTACCCCTGGTATCTGGAGAGAGATCTCTACTCCTGGGGGAAGGAGAATGTATGGTGGGGAGGAAGGAAAACTCCTGATCACTCCAAGATCTAAAGCAAGAAGAGAACCAGGATGACGGAGGCACAATTGTCCCCCCCCCCCCCCCCCCCGCCCATTGTGGACAGGTTGGGGAGCTGAACTAGCAAATAAGCTAAATAGATAAGCCTACATAATGGATGGAATAGTTACTGAAACAATAAGTTCTATTCATGTTCTTAATGAGGAGGTTGCTCAGGTTAGGAAGGTAAAGTCCTTCAGAACACAATGGATCTTAACCACCTGTTAGAAACTGAAGGTGAAACTTGCTCTGTTAGGCTGCGTTCACATGCGGCGTAATTGCCGTTTTTTTGGCGCAGGCGTTTTTCCAGTGTTTTGCAGCCGCGCTATTTAGCGCAGGTAAAATAACCGCACTGTGTTTTTTTACAGCTGCATTTTTCCCCCAGGAGCGCAGAGGGAAGTGATTTCACACGGGGGCAGGAATAATCCTGTTCCTGTGTGACATCCTGTGTGTACGTGACACATCAGCTCATTGGTTTTGGCCAATCACATCTCTAAGCCCCTTGCTGCGATCGCACGTCTTCTCCTCGGGTCCCGGGACAATTGTCGGACGGGTGAATATTCAATTTTTTTAGTTTTAATAGTTTTTGTTTATTTTTATTTTGCTTACACAGTGTATATAGATACTGCGAAAGCGCAACTCCAGGCACGACATGTCACAAAGGTGGAGGAATACAGGATTCTCCCCCCTCCCTCTGCCATGTGACATCACTTCTCTCTGCGCCTGCATTACAGGAGCTGGAAAAGGAATTGTCTGAACGACAATGCGTATACCAGCTCCTTATAACGGCGCCTATGGGAGAAAGCGCGCGCATAATTGCACAAAGAATTGCTATGGTCATTGTATTTACGTGCGCGCTTTCTCCCATAAAAGCGCAGGCGAAAAAAGCGCAGCACCTGGACGGCAAAAGTGAATTTCCATTCACTTTACCGGCAAAAGCAGATGCGCTTTTCCAGGAAAAGCGTGCGTAAAAAAGCATCTAAATTACGCTGTGTATGAACGCAGCCTTATAGACGAGGAATGGTGTTTCGGGATAGAAGATGCACAGGATTCTGTTAACACAGATAAGGTAAAGGAGCTGCAACAAGAAGCTAGAAATGTATCTAAGGGGGATGGCATCCCTTCTCCTAGAAGGGTCTATCAGAGTTGGGTTACACAATATTCTATCAACTGTGCTAAAGCCCATAGTGGTGGTGATAGGACTGATTAATACAATCTTGATTGCCTGGAAACTATTAATGTGCTGTTTCTCTTATTGCAGTGAATGATTTACACATTGGGACCATATGAAGTATGACAGGACAGCTACAGAGGCGACTACCCAGCTTTACGGAAGACACTTTCAGGTTTTTGACAGTTTGGTGGAGGATATTATCTCTGAAAATAGGGTCCCACATCTGCACCCCAACAGCTTGAGCAGCACTCAGGTGGGGTCAATACTCTGAGACAAATGGGGTTAGGGGCCCAAATTCTCACTTTGTCACTGACAATGCAATGAATTCAGCTCCCAGAATTACTCCAGAGTGCCCCTTGTGGTGGGATGCAGGTCTGGACACCTGTCATCATGCGATTAGATAGATAACAATTAATCTATGTGTGTGTATACTTTAGAAAAGATGGAGTGAATGCTTAAATCAAGGGTCTCACACTTGACTCTGTATATGGGCCTCATTGTACGGGTCATGGTTCACACTGCAAGCATAGGACGGATGACAACGCTACAGAGTGACCGGCTGTGTGCGCAGCTCGACTACCCATCTCTCCTGAAGACCCTTCAGCATTTTGAGAGTTGGGTGAAGGACAATCATCTCTGAAAAAAGGGTCCCACAGCTGCACCCCAACAGTTTGAGCAGCACTCAATGTTACGAGGGTAGAGACCCCTGGCAACGGGGGGGGTAATGCCCCGGCAACGGGGGGAGGGGCCCAATCCCTCACTTTGTCACTGACAATGCAATGGAATGTATTTGGCCTGAGGATTACTCTGAGTGCTCCTTGTGGTGGGATGCAGGTCTGGACAGCTGTTGTCATCCGATTAATTCTTATCTAGCAGGGGGACAGCAGGGGACAACAGGGGGACAACAGGGGGACAACAGGGGGGACTACAGGGGGACAGCAGGGGACAACGAGATGACAGGAGGCAGAGAAGAGGGGGAACAAGGTGACAGGAGACCAAATAGATCCTGCAAAATGTCGGAATTGGATGCCTCTTTGGCATCGATTGCAGGGATCAGTTTGATCATGCCGATTTTCATCGGACAGCATCGGATTTAACAAAAACGCAATGTGAAACTAGCCTTAGATATGGAATCAGAACCGAGCTTACTACAGACATAAGAAGCAGAACCAAGCTTACTACAGAGATATGGAGCAGAACGAGCTTATACAGAGATATGGAGCAGAGCAAGCTTAATACAGAGATATGGAGCAGAACGAGCTTACTAAGAGATATGGAGCAGAACCGAGCTTACTAAGAGATATGGAGCAGAACCGAGCTTACTATAGAGATATGGAGCAGAATCGAGCTTACTACAGAGATATGGAGCAGAATCGAGCTTACTACAGAGATATGGAGCAGAACGAGCTTACTACAGAGATATGGAGCAGAATCGAGCTTAATACAGAGATATGGAGCAGAACAGAGCTTACTACAGAGATATGGAAGCAGAACCGAGCTTATACAGAGATATGGACAGAACCAGCTTAATACAGAGATATGGACAGAACCAAGCTTAATACAGAGATATGGAGCAGAACCAAGCTTATACAGAGATATGGATCAGAACAGCTACTACAGAGATATGGAGCAGAACCGAGCTTACTACAGAGATATGGAGCAGAACCGAGCTTACTACAGAGATATGGAGCAGAACCGAGCTTACTACAGAGATATGGAGCAGAACCAAGCTTACTACACAGATATGGAGCAGAACGAGCTTACTACAAGATATGGAGCAGAACTGAGCTTACTACAGAGATATGGAGCAGAACTGAGGGCTTTACTAGGGAGTCATATCATGATAGGCAGGAACATAGATAGCTAGCTGACAATGTGTGATAATGACATCAACAGAAGAATAAGATACTGTGTATATGGGTCTCATCTCAATTATAGGCATGTGTGAGATACTTTACATTTTTTATACCGGTAGTTACATTTCATCTCATCCATAATAGCACTAACACCTATAGTGCTGTGTTGGGTAAGAGAGAATTTTTTTTTCATTGTAACATTAACACATGCCTATAATAATTCCATCTTTTTGGTACTATATAGTTTTACATCCTGTATATAATGCGTTATACCGGTAATTGAATTTCCCCAAGACCATGACAATGGTTTCATAGTTTTGGGGAAAAAGGTGAGAGATGGCCGGCTATTAAGGGGTGGAGGAGGCCGGATTTTTTTTTTTAAATAACTGTTTTTCAGCTTATAGCTGTAGTCCTCGGTGTTGCCCAGGATAGTAACTAACTGTTCTTAGCTATAACAAAATAGAATAGGTTAACAAAGTCTTGCTTCTCTCTGCTGAGATACACAGGCTTAAAGTGTAATACTGGGGGCTGTGTGTGGGCTCCTGGTGCAATACAAGGGCTACGTGCTGTTTCTCTCATTGCAGTGAATGATTTACACATTGGGACCATATGAAGTATGACAGGACAGCTACAGAGGCGACTACCCAGCATTACGGAAGACACTTTCAGGTTTTTGACAGTTTGGTGGAGGATATTATCTCTGAAAATAGGGTCCCACATCTGCACCCCAACAGCTTGAGCAGCACTCAGGTGGGGTCAATGCTCCGAGACAAATGGGGTTAGGGGCCCAAATTCTCACTTTGTCATTGACAATGCAATGAATTCAGCTCCCAGAATTACTCCAGAGTGCCCCTTGTGGTGGGATGCAGGTCTGGACACCTGTCATCATGCGATTAGATAGATAACAATTAATCTATGTGTGTGTATACTTTAGAAAAGATGGAGTGAATGCTTCAATCAAGGGTCTCAAACTTGACTCTGTATATGGGTCTCATTGTACGGGTCATGGTACACACTGCAAGCATAGGACGGATGACAACGCTACAGAGTGACCGGCTGTGTGCGCAGCTCGACTACCCATCTCTCCTGAAGACCCTTCAGCATTTTGAGAGTTGGGTGAAGGACAATCATCTCTGAAAAAAGGGTCCCACAGCTGCACCCCAACAGTTTGAGCAGCACTCAATGTTACGAGGGTAGAGACCCCTGGCAACGGGGGGGGTAATGCCCCGGCAACGGGGGGAGGGGCCCAATCCCTCACTTTGTCACTGACAATGCAATGGAATGTATTTGGCCTGAGGATTACTCATGAGTGCTCCTTGTGGTGGGATGCAGGTCTGGACAGCTGTTGTCATCCGATTAATTCTTATCTAGCAGGGGGACAGCAGGGGACAACAGGGGGGAAACAGGGGGACAACAGGGGGACTACAGGGGGACAGCAGGGGACAACGAGATGACAGGAGGCAGAGAAGAGGGGGAACAAGGTGACAGGAGACCAAATAGATCCTGCAAAATGTCGGAATTGGATGCCTCTTTGGCATCTGATTGCAGGGATCAGTTTGAATCCGATGCTGTCCGATTTTCATCGGACAGCATCGGATTTAACAAAAACGCAATGTGAAACTAGCCTTAGATATGGAATCAGAACCGAGCTTACTACAGACATAAGACAGCAGAACCAAGCTTACTACAGAGATATGGAAGCAGAACCGAGCTTAATACAGAGATATGGAAGCAGAACCAGCTTAATACAGAGATATGGAGCAGAACCGAGCTTACTATAGAGATATGGAGCAGAACCGAGCTTATACAGAGATATGGATCAGAATCAAGCTTACTACAGAGATATGGAGCAGAACCGAGCTTACTACAGAGATATGGAGCAGAACGAGCTTAATACAGAGATATGGAAGCAGAGCCAAGCTTAATACAGAGATATGGAGCAGAACCGAGCTTACTATAGAGATATGGAGCAGAACCGAGCTTACTACAGAGATATGGATCATAATCAAGCTTACTACAGAGATATGGAGCAGAACCGAGCTTACTACAGAGATATGGAGCAGAACCGAGCTTATATAGAGATATGGAGCAGAACAAGCTTACTACAGAGATATGGAAGCAGAACCGAGCTTACTACAGAGATATGGAGCAGAACCAAGCTTACTACAGAGATATGGAGCAGAACCAGCTTATACTGAGATATGGATCAGAATCAGCGTACTACAGAGATATGGAGCAGAACCGAGCTTACTACAGAGATATGGAGCAGAACCGAGCTTACTACAGAGATATGGAGCAGAACCGAGCTTACTACAGAGATATGGAGCAGAATCGAGCTTACTACAGAGATATGGATCAGAATCGAGCTTACTACAGAGATATGGAGCAGAACAGAGCTTACTACAGAGATATGGAAGCAGAACCGAGCTTAATACAGAGATATGGATCAAAACCCAGGCTTACTACAGAGATATGGAGCAGAACTGAGCTTACTACAGAGATATGGATCAGAACCAAGCTTAGGCTGGGGTTCCACATAAGCCCTCAGTCCGTTTTTGGCTTCAGTTTTCTCATTTTTTTTTTCTAAGTCCAAAAACTGACAGAAAAACGGATTGGATGTAATAAACACCCTGTCCGTTTTTCTCTGGAGCTCAGAACATTGCCCTGTCCGTTTTTGAGTCAAAAACGTTGCATGCAACGTTTTTGGCATCAGTTAAAAAACGCATGCGTTTTCATGCGTTTTTTTTAACATGGGGCCCTATGGGAAAACGCATGCGCGAACGCATGCACTTGCGTTTGCGCATGCGTTCACGCATGCGTTTTTTTAATGAAAAGTCCAAAAACGTTCAGGAGTGCAGGAGGCTCAAAAAGCACCCAGAAAAAAACGGATTGGTGATGAAAATCACTTCCAAAAACGGATTTCTATGTGTGACCACAGCCTTACTACAGAGATATGGAAGCAGAACCAAGCTTAATACAGAGATATGGATCAGAATCAAGCGTACTACAGAGATATGGAGCAGAACCGAGAACACAGAGATATGGAGCAGAACCAAGCTTACTACAGAGATATGGAGCAGAACCGAGCTTACTACAGAGATATGGAGCAGAACCAAGCTTACTACACAGATATGGAGCAGAACCGAGCTTACTACAGAGATATGGAGCAGAACCGAGTTTACTACAGAGATATGGAGCAGAACCGAGCTTACTACAGAGATATGGAGCAGAACCAGGCTTACTACAGAGATATGGAGCAGAACCGAGTTTACTACAGAGATATGGAGCAGAACCGAGCTTACTACAGAGATATGGAGCAGAACCAAGCTTACTACACAGATATGGAGCAGACCCGAGTTTACTACAGAGATATGGAGCAGAACCGAGCTTACTACAGAGATATGGAGCAGAACCAAGCTTACTACACAGATATGGAGCAGAACCGAGCTTACTACAGAGATATGGAGCAGAACTGATCTTACTACAGAGATATGGAGCAGAACTGAGGTCTTTCTCGGGAGTCATATCATGATAGGCAGGAACATAGATAGCTAGCTGACAATGTGTGATAATGACATCAACAAAAGAATGAGATACTGTGTATATGGGTCTCATCTCAATTATAGGCATGTGTGAGATACTTTACATTTTTTATACCGGTAGTTACATTTTCATCTCATCCATAATAGCACTAACACCTATAGTGCTGTGTTGGGTAAGAGAGAATTTTTTTTTCATTGTAACATTAACACATGCCTATAATAATTCCTTCATTTTGGTACTATATAGTTTTACATCCTGTATATAATGCGTTATACCGGTAATTGAATTTCCCCAAGACCATGACAATGGTTTCATAGTTTTGGGGAAAAAGGTGAGAGATGGCCGGCTATTAAGGGGTGGAGGAGGCCGGATTTTTTTTTTTTTTAAATAACTGTTTTTCAGCTTATAGCTGTAGTCCCCGGTGTTGCCCAGGATAGTAACTAACTGTTCTTAGCTATAACAAAATAGAATAGGTTAACAAAGTCTTGCTTCTCTCTGCTGAGATACACAGGCTTAAAGTGTAATACTGGGGGATGTGTGTGGGCGCCTGGTGCAATACAAGGGCTACGTGCTGTTTCTCTCATTGCAGTGAATGATTTACACATTGGGACCATATGAAGTATGACATGACAGCTACAGAGGCGACTACCCAGCTTTACGGAAGACACTTTCAGGTTTTTGACAGTTTGGTGGAGCAGTGATTTTCAACCAGTGTTCCGCGGCACACTAGTGTGCCGTGACACATGGTCAGGTGTGTGCCGCGGGGAAAGTTCCCCAAACTATGGTGCCCCCTTTGTTTTGTTCCCCAGCAACGTGCAGCGATGCGCAGTCACAGAATAACACATGCGCGAGCTTTGAACACTCGCGCGACTTAATGACGTCACCGAGGCCGGCGCGTCATCCTGAGAGCGGAGAGACTGTCGCATTTTCCCGCCGCCAAGGTAATGCCCGCTTATAATGCTGTTTATAATTAAGTGAGGCTGGAGGAGGCTGTGAGGCTGGAGGAGGCTGTGAGGATGGGGAGGCTGTGAGGCTGAAGGAGGCTGTGAGGATGTGAGGCTGGAGGAGGCTGTGAGGCTGGGGAGGCTGTGAGGATGGAGGAGGGTGTGAGGCTGGAGGAGGGTGTGAGGCTGGAGGAGGGTGTGAGGCTGGAGGAGGGTGTGAGGCTGGAGGAGGGTGTGAGGATGGGGAGGCTGTGAGGCTGGAGGAGGCTGTGAGGCTGGAGGAGGCTGTGATGCTGGAGGAGGCTGTGAGGCAGGGAGGTTGGAGGAGGGTGTGAGGATGGGGAGGCTGTGCAGCTGGAGGAGGCAGTGAGGATGGGGAGGCTGTGAGGATGGGGAGGCTGTGAGGCTGGAGGAGGCTGTGGTGGTGGAGGAGGCTGTGAGACAGGAGGAGGCTGTGAGGCTGGAGGAGGCTGTGAGGCTGGAGGAGGCTGTGAGGATCGGGAGGCTGTGAGGCAGGAGGAGGGTGTGAGGATGGGGAGGCTGTGAGGCTGGAGGAGGCTGTGGTGGTGGAGGAGGCTGTGAGACAGGAGGAGGCTGTGAGGCTGGAGGAGGCTGTGAGGCTGGAGGAGGCTGTGAGGATCGGGAGGCTGTGAGGCAGGAGGAGGGTGTGAGGATGGGGAGGCTGTGAGGCTGGAGGAGGCTGTGAGGCTGGAGGAGGCTGTGAGGATCGGGAGGCTGTGAGGCTGGAGGAGGCTGTGAGGCAGGAGGAGGGTGTGAGGATAGAGGAGGCTGTGAGGCTGGAGGAGGCTGTGAGGACGGAGGAGGCTGTGAAGATGGAGGATGCAGTGAGGATGGAGGATGCAGTGAGGATGGAGGATGCAGTGAGGATGGAGGATGCAGTGAGGATGGAGGAGGCTGTGAGGCTGGAGGAGGCTGTGAGGATGGGGAGGCTGTGAGGCTGGAGGAGGCTGTGAGGATGTGAGGCTGGAGGAGGCTGTGAGGCTGGGGAGGCTTTGAGGCTGGAGGAGGCTGTGAGGCTGGAGGAGGGTGTGAGGCAGGAGGAGGCTGTGAGGCTGGAGGAGGGTGTGAGGATGGGGAGGCTGTGAGGCTGGAGGAGGCTGTGAGGCTGGAGGAGGCTGTAGGAGGGTGTGAGGATGGGGAGGCTGTGAGGCTGGAGGAGGCTGTGAAACAGGAGGAGGCTGTGAGGCTGGAGGTTGTGAGGCTGGAGGAGGATGGGGAGGCTGTGAGGCAGGAGGAGGCTGTGAGGATAGAGTAGGCTGTGAGGCTGGAGGAGGCTGTGAGGCTGGATGAGGCTTTTACTGTACTGAGCACGCTCAGTACAGTAAAACGTCTCCAAACAGGAAGGCAGGGGTTAAAAAAAAAAAAAAAAAAAAAGGAGATTTTTGTGTACTCACCGTAAAATCCTTTTCTCTTAGCCTCTAATTGGGGGACACAGACCGTGGGGTGTTATGCTGCTGTCCACTAGGAGGCGACACTAGGCAGAATCTGAAAAAGATTAACATTGGCTCCTCCTCTGCAGCATTACACCCCTGGAAGAGGAAATGCTTCTCCAGTTTTGTGCTAAAGCAGTAGGAGAGTTAACAGATAATAACAGGGACACAGGAAGTCTACGTAGGCAACCTGTGTAAACAAATATAGTTAACAAGGTAATAACAGTGTAACAAGGCCTGAATTCAAACAGGCACGTGTGTAAACAGTTAAGGGTTAGCAGAGTAACACTAGTACCACAAGGCCTGTAACTAAGCAGGTGCATGTGGAAAACAGTGAAGAGATAACGAAGTAATAATCGTATAACAAGGCCTGTAACTAAACAGACTCACAGAACTACAAGGTCTGGAACTAAACAGGCACAAGTTCAAACAGTTAACAGAGTGACAATAGGCAAACATGTGTAAACATGTTAACCATGTAACAGCTGAGAAGCTATGTGAGAACTGTAGAAAAAGGCCCACAAGGGCAATAGGGTGGGTGCTGTGTCCCCCAATTAGAGGCTAAGAGAAAAGGATTTTACGGTGAGTACACAAAAATCTCCTTTTCTCCTTCGCCTCATTGGGGGACACAGACCGTGGGACGTCCCAAAGCAGTCCCTGGGTGGGAAAAAACGATGGAACTAGTAATGCCGAACCTGGTCAGCGAAAAACTATGTACCTACAGGAGGGCTGCTGCCTCCTGGAGGACACATCTACCTAGACCTGCGTCTGCCAAGGCCTGAGTGTGAGCACTGCAGTGACTTGTAGATGTGTGTAGGCTGAGCCACCTGGTTGCCTACGACACCAATGTGCTGACGCCTGGGGCCGGACGGCCTAGGAGGCCCCCACGGCCGTAGTAGAATGTGCCCCGACACCAGCAGGAAGGGGCGGCTTTTTGAAGGTATAAGCGTCCTGGATGGTTGGTGGAATCCATCTAGCTATAGTAGCCTTAGAGGCTGACGTGTCTTTATATCGGACCTCTGGAAGAAGGAAGAGAGAATCCAACTTCCTAAAAAGGTGCTGTCCTGGATACATAGATGCGTAGGGCCTGACGAGGTCCTACAATGTAAAGCCTTCACGACCCAATGGCCTGGAACCAGGCACAGAGCTGGCAGAGAGAGGTCTTCATTTAGTCGGAAGAAGTACCCCGCCAGTGGAAGAAAGGATGGGATCGGCGAAGGGCAACATTGTCTTGGTGGAAGACCAGACAAGGAGATTTACCTGAGAGTGCTGTAAGTTCCGATACTCTGCAGGAAAAAGTAATTGCCACCAAAAACCACCACTGTTAGTATGAGAATGCTCAGGGGAGTGACCCATAGAGGCTTAAGGGATGGTTCTTGTACAGCCGTGAGGAGAAGGTTTAGGTCCCACGGGTGTAGCGGCCTGTTGAATGGGGAAATCAAATGGCAAACCCCTCGAAGGACGGAGTTCCTTGAGGTCTGGGAGAAAAACGTTTGTGGAAGAAGGTGGAAGGGGCTGAAAACTGCCCCTTGAAAGAACCCAAGAACAGGCCTGAATCCAGGCCCGAATTGAGAAAACTGAGAATTCTTGGCAGGGATAGGGGCCAAAGTGAATGGCCTCTAGAGGTGCACCAAGCAACCAAAAACAAATGTTCATGTGCGACGGTAAATGTTTGAGGAGGCTGGTTTCCTCGCTCTCATAATGTTCGCCACAATATCCTAAGAAAACCCAGCTTAGTTAAGACCCAGGTCTCAACAGACATGCCGTCAATACAGAGTTGAGGAATTCTGACGGTATAACCTGTCTTGAGAGAGTGAGTCTGGACTGTCTGGTTGGACAGTCCGGCAAGCGCCATGGTACGGCTGCTATGAGTGAGAGACGGAAACGGATCCATCCCTGGGCTGGTGTGTGTGGTCCCAATGACTGTGGGTCATAAGACCTGGTCCTGAAGGCTGGAATCACGAGTACCTCATCCGGGGTTTCCTAGCATCGGTAGATTCATGGGACAACGTGAGAGTGTGGGAAACACTCCCTTGAGGTAGTCCCCTTGCGGGCGAAGAAAAACCACTTCCCGGTCTTCTACAGCCAGCGTGTGACCGGCTTATAGTGCCGAGTTTGTGGATTCCGCCCAGTGAAGTACATGATGAACTTCATCCGTTGCCTGGAGACTTCTGGGTTCCGCCCTAGTGACTGACATATGTCACAGCCGTGGCATTGGCTAAAGGACTTCAGTGCTAGGACTATTTCCGGAATCTTCCGTATATTCATGGGCATTTTTGACTCCGGGCGGGATCACTCGCCTTGTGTACTGTGATGGGGGACGCTGCACCCCATCGCGTCAGGCTCGTGATAGTGGTTAAACTGTTCAGCGTGGTGGAACGAAAAACCTTCCCCGTATGATAGAAAGAGTGGTCAGAGCCACCGGGGGGGGGGTAGGGGGGAGACCGCCTACTTTCAGAGGACAGGTGAAAAACTCCTGTCGAGTGATTGAGGTTCTTGTTCCTTGAATTGAGAATGGAGAGTGTGAAGGCGGTCTGAGATGCAGCTGTGAAATATTAAACTGTTGGAACCGGAGTATAATTGTGGAGGTTGTTATAGTGTCTACAGTGCTGAGACACTATGTTCGCAGTCCACGAGGATCAGAATTTTGGATAGGCAGAACGTCCAAGTACGGAAGGATGATGACACCCCTGGAGTGAGGGGTAGTCATGACGTCTGCCCTGACCTTTGTGAGCACTGAAGGAGCTGTAGTTGAATCGAAACGGGGGAGCCACTAATTAAGTGTTCCTGTTTGAATGCAAATCTGATGAAACTTTCGGTCAGTAGCTGCATAAGAATATACGGGTAGGCGTCCTGTATATCTATGGGCGGAAGGAATATTAATCGTTCTTTGGAAGCAACTTAGAGTGGCGATACCATGTGGGATAAGTTATCCGGACATGTTAGTTTAGTTGTTTCAGGTCCAGTACGGATCGTAATGTATCTTCCTGATTGGACCACAGATAGGTTGGAAAAAGCTCTTTGCGTGATACGGTTACAGCGACTCCTGAAATGAGGAGAGGCTTTACAGGGTGGAAAAAGTACTTGAGCCTTTAGGCAGTGGAGACGATTTGGTCTCGGATTGATGAGACTGACTCTGTCAGGATGAGCTACCCTTTTGGGTATCCTGGGACAGGTACCTGCGTGGCGACCGAGTACTCGTCAGTGTCGGTCTAAGTCTTGACCGACCTTAATAAATACTGAAAGGAGCGGTCGTCCAGGTTTGCACTGAGGGAGGGAAGTGCCCTTGCGTCTCTTAGCATCTGAAGTTATCTTGTCCAGCTGTCCTTCGAACAGGTGTCCTCAGAAGGATGGAAGAAAACTGTGAGGGGCTTCTTAGAGACCACGTCCATTCTTCCCTTCCCGTACCCAGAGGGCACATCTAAGGGAATGGCATTGTGAGCTGCTATTGCTGAGCAATTGGCAACGTGCAGGGCTGCGCGCATTAGGTAGTCAGCTGAGGTGGCGACTCGAGTTGTTTGGGTCGTCAGAGTAGGGCGGCGGACGAGGCATTCAATATTGGTTGACCTGCTAATGCTGTGATGGCCATCTCTGCCCCGACTGAAGCGAATCTTGTCCGTGTCAGTCTAGATGTGAACTGGCCGAATGAATTCCGGTTGGAATGCAGTTTGCCGACGGCGCTTGAAGGACCGCCTGGCTGTGCGCTGAGGGAGGGAAATGCTTTGGTCTCCCATGGCATCTGAATGCAATGTGACCAGTTGTCTTCTGGACAGACGTCCCTGGATATGGGAGGCCTGTGAGGGACTGAGGCTACAGTATATCTTAGAACTTCCAATAGAGCGACAGTCTGGCGGCTCTAGGACTAAGGACGTATTGAGATCTTAAATTGGCCTTCTGAGGGCAGGACTGGGCTGCTGCCTGTAGCGCCTTTACTGTGGCATTATCGTCCACATTATGTCCAGTATGGAGCCACAGTCGGGAGGAAGTATGCCGAGCCTCTGATAATTATAATAATATTTATCCATTTATATAGCGCTATTAATTCCATAGCACTTTACATACATCCAGAAATACATATATATGTATCTATATATATATATAATATATACACACACAGGTGTAGAGGATTTGAACTTGGAAACCCGCAGGTGCAAGGTCCATATCACTATCCTCCAGGCTACAATGCTTTGTGCTGCAGGGGAAAAAAACATGCAGAGCCGCAGCAGGGAGGGAGCCCTGCTTGGCTTCGTTGCAGAGAGTGTGCAGCGTGAGATCCAGCGCCGCCAGCACTGCTGAACAACATGGCTGGAGGATTCGGGGAGGACTCCTCAACCTAGTATTCCCAGGGAATTCTGGGGAAGGGGGGCGGCATATGACATGGAGTCTCGACCTCAACCGTGCCACCCCACAGTGGGAGTCGGGGATGAAGCATGTCAGATCCCATGACATTGATGAGGGCACTGCGGACACCGCAGACCGGTACCCCCCGGGCAGGCTACTGTACAGCCCCTTTCCCCTGTGTGCCTGCATGTTGCGGCAGGGAAGAAGTCCTGTGGGGCTCCCAGTGCTTACGGGCCCCAGTATAGTGGGGCTGCAAGCATCATGAGCGGCTGTACAGAGTACCCTGCACTTATATCTGAAGTGCAGGGATCTGTGTATTCAATACTAGATGCGGGGAAGATGCCTTAGTATCCTTTATTATATGGCTGTCATTATACATCAGATGCCCCCATCATGGCCGCAGTAGAGGGCTGCAGAGAAACCAGGAGGGGGGCGGAGCGTGCAGGGAAAAGAAACTCTGCTCCACAGTGGCCTGCACGCTCCGTTCCGCCCCCTCCATGATGCTGTTCGCGTCATCCGGGGGCGGGCCGGGGGCGGGGAAAGAGGCGGCGGCTTCGCTCTAGGCCGAAGCCGCGGCCTCTAGTAATGTACCCAGGCCGCAGATGATGCGCGGCCGGCGCGGAGACCCGCGGAGGGACCGGAACTGACCCGGATCCCCGCGGTCCCCAGGTATAGTGCGGCGCTGTCCCTCACAGGAGAACCCAGGTACTGGGTCTCCTGGAGCTCGGCCTTACATACAGCTGCCGGCAGAGGAAGCTGCTGGACCCCCGGGCATTATGGCGCCAATGTGGTGGCGGCTCCCGCCGGAGGACCCTAGGTCAGGGTCTCCTGGGATATGGCCATATATGCAGGTGCCGGCTTCCAGGGCCATGGTGCTGGCCTGCAGGGACATAGGGAGCTGTGCTCCGTGTAATAGGTGCCTGTACTGCCGGACATGATGTCCTCCGGCCCCACCAGGAGCACACAGCAGGGCTGGGGCTCCTGGGATATGCAGCCATGGGATGTGCAGCCCATCAGAAGCACTCAGCATGGCTGAGGCTTCTGGATTACTCTGCAGCTGGCCTGTGACCTGTGGTGCCTCAACCTAATAGTCCCACAGGGGTGATTAGGGAGGGTGCTGGCTGCCCCGCTGCTGGTCCCTTGGCACCCTCAGGAGTACACAGCGAGGCTGTGAGTCCTGGGTGTACTGCGGCGAACACGCTGCCGCTGAAGTCCATGGAGTGGCTCAGCAGGGCTGAGGACTCCTGGGGTGCTCCGAGTGCTGCACCTGCTGGCTCTACCTGTGGTGTCTCAACCTAAATGAACCCCAAAGGGGAATTTAGGGAGGGATGCTGCTCCACCATCAGAGGCCTCGTCCGTCACCTCGACCTCAACCCAATGACCCCAACAGTGGTGAAATGGGGAGGGAGGACCGTTGTCTCAACTTCAACCCAGCGCCCCCAACATTGGGGGGCCGAGGAAGGAGCGGCATGTTAGGGGAAAAAAGTCTACCTCAACCAGGCGCCCCAACAGTGGGTGGCCGAGGAGGGACCATGCCGGGAGTCTCGTTAGAGACCCACTTTTCTTCTTCTTGAAGTAAAACATCAAAAAGTGAAAAATTTTAGGAGCAATAAAATTTGTGTGTGCCTCCTACAAGACACTAAGCAAAAACTGGAGAAGCATTTCCTCTTCCAGGGTGTAATGCTGCAGAGGAGGAGCCAATGTTAATCTTTTTCAGATTCTGCCTAGTGTCGCCTCCTAGTGGACAGCAGCATAACACCCCACGGTCTGTGTCCCCCAATGAGGCGAAGGAGAAAAGAAGTTTATGCTCACCTCACCCCGAGCCCCCGCCGTCTTCCTGCAGGCTGCCGGTGGCTCCCGCAGGCTTGCAGTGTCTGCAGAGGTCGTCTACTGCAGTACAGGACCTGTGGCGATGTCACAGTCACGTGACCGCAAGTTACCATGGAGTAACCTGGTGTCACGTGACTGTGACATCACCACAGGTCCTGTACTGCAGTAGACGACCTCTGCAGACACTGCGAGCCTGCGGGAGCCACCGGCAGCCTGCAGGAAGACGGCGGGAGACGGCGGGGGCTCGGGGAGAGGTGAGCATCATGTTTTTTTTTTTTGAAGGGTAGTGCGGCTGCGGCTCGTGATGACGCTGTGCGTCATCGCTCGCAGTCGCGCAAAGGAGTCTGGGATTCGGCTACAGTGCCCGAATTCCAAACTCCCGATTATATAAGTGGATATATATATATACTCGTGTATACGCCGAGTTTTTCAGCCCAAAAAATGGGCTGAAAAGTCCCCCCCTCGGCTTATACACGGGTCAATACGGTAATCCTATGGTGGGAGGGGGGTGGGGGGGCGCTGCGCAGTATTTCTTACCTTGTCCCCCGTTCTGCAGTGCTTTCCGTTGTCTTCCGTGCTCCGTTCCCGGTCTGCTGGGCCTTGTGGTTCCTCCTGGTTCCTCCTCCTTCGGTTCCATCATGGGGGCTGCCATCTTGCTTCTTCTCTCCGCCCCCGGCCAGTGATGTCAGAGCAGGCCGCGCTGTGATTGGCTAGCACCCGTGATCACATGTCACAGGTGCTAGCCAATCACAGCGCGGCCTGCTCTGACATCACTGGCCGGGGGCGGAGAGAAGAAGCAAGATGGCAGCCCCATGATGGAACCGAAGGAGGAGGAACCAGGAGGAACCACAAGGCCCAGCAGACCGGGAACGGAGGACACCGGAAGGCACTGCAGAACGGGAGGACAAGGTAGGAAGCTGTGTGTATGTGTGTGTGTGTGTGTGTGTGTGTGTGTGTGTGTGTGTATATATGTGTGTATGTATGGGTATGTGTATGTAAGTAGGCTGGCTGCCAATATAAGCCATATCTCTGGGGCTGCTGTATATACTTCTGGGGCTGCTGGATACTACCACTGGGGCTGTATATACCTCTGGGGCTACTGTATACTACCACTGGGGCTGTATATACCTCTATGGCTACTGTATACTACCACTGGGGCTGTATATACCTCTTGGGCTACTGGATACTACCACTGGGGCTGTATATACTTCTGGGGCTGCTGGATACTGCCACTGGGGCTGTATATACCTCTGGGGCTGCTGGATACTACCACTGGGGCTGTATATACCACTGGGGAGGCTGCTGTATACCACACTGCTGGGGGCTGTATACCTGTGCTGGGGTCCACCCTCGGCTTATACACGTGTCAATAGGTTTTCCCAGATTTTGGGGGCAAAAGTAGGGGGGTCGGCTTATACACGGGTCGGCTTATACACGAGTATATACGGGTATGTATATATATATATATATATATATATATATAGACAAGGTGTATCAAAGAGGCGAGATTCATAGAAAGGGAATAAAACTAATATTCTCATTTAACCCCTCTGGTTGGACTGTATTCAATGTCCAAATCCAGCGGCTTTCAAGTTGAGATAACCTAGCTTTAACGTCACCACCCCGAATGCCCAAATTAATCATGTCAATAACCCGCACTCTAAAATCCCTACTCATACAATTGTGGAATCTTTTAAAATGTCTGGGTATTGTCTTCATAGTGACTCATCATCGATTGTCTGGGCAGCTTCAATGCCCAAAATATGTTCTCTGACATGAACTTTTAACTGCCGGCTTGTGAGGCCTACGTATATCTTATTGTATGGGCATACACCATAATAAATCACCCCTCGAGATTCACAGGTGATACGGTGTTTGATCTTATAAATTTTAGACCCAGCAGAGTCCATAAATGTATCAGATCTCTCTACATTCGGGCATGCCACACATTTGCCGCATGGTGTACACCCAACTGGCAATCTTCAAAATGTGTGAATTATACCGTTCATGAGCCCACTACATAATAGTTTTAGGTGTGAGTGGTTTGAAGGAGTTACCAATTTAGACTAAACTTTAGGACCTTATAGTTTCTATACACCACCTGGTCTCATCAAATTATCAGGTCACCTTAGTAACGGACACAAGATGAGCATTGGATGGTTATGTTGGCAACTGTCCTGAACATGTATGGCAGTGTCTGTGCACGATCAATGTAAAATAGGATGGAAGTAAGGGTCACGAGGGAATCTTATAAACTGCAGTTATACAAATGTAAAGTATATTATATATATTGTTCATATAAGTGATTTATTTGGAAACTAATTTATTTTCAATAGTAAACAGTCATTGGTAATTTTATATTATTTTTTACATTTCCTATTATTTATTTAGTGCCCTAAATGGTTTTTGTACAAACATGATTTTTACACTGTAAATAAAACAAGTAAAAAAAGAAAATGTCTACTTCCCTGTGTGTGTTCTTTGATGTATAAAAGAATTGCTTTGAAAATACATTTGATACACATTAAACGTTAGAGTAGCTTTTCCTTTGTGTGAGTTTTCTGATGTATTACAATATCTGATTTATCTGTAAAACATTTTGCACGTTCTGAACATTAAAATGGTTTCTGCTCTGCATGAATGAACATGTCTAATAAGACTATTTTCCACACTTGAAGCATGGAAAGGTTTTCTTTCCAGTCTGAGTTCTACAATGTTTAATTACCGTATGTACTCGAGTATGAGCAGACCTGAGTATAAGCCGAGGCCCCTCATTTTACCTCCAAAAACTGGGAAAGCTTATTGACTCGAGTATAAGCCTAGAGTGGGAAATGCCGCAGCCCCCCATCCTGCTATATAGCACCCCATCCTGGTATATCTGTCCCCATCCTGGTAAATAGCCCCCATCACTCTTTATAGCCCCTCATCCTGGTATATAGCCCCCATCCTGTTATACAGTTTCCCTATCACCGTATATACCCTATCACATCCTGATACAGAGCCCCTCATCCCTGTATTTGTTCCCCATCATAGTATATAGCCCCTCTTCACTGGATATAGCCCCCATCATTATATATAGCCCCCCCCCCATCCTGGTACATGGCGCCCATCATTGTATATAGCCCCTTCATCTTGGTACATGCCCCCCATCATTGTATATAGCTCCCCATGCTGGCACATGCCCCCATCTTTGATTATGGCCCCCTATGTTGGCACATGCCCTCGATCATTATATATAGCCCCCGATGCTGGCACATGCTCCTATCATTGTTTATGGCCCCCCATGTTGGAGCATGCTCCCCATCATTGTTTATAGCCCCCAATCCTGGCACATGCCCGCCATCATTATATATAGCCCCCAATGCTGGCACATGCCCCGATCAATGTATATAGCCCCCCCTCATGCTGGACCATGGCCCCCAATATTGTATATAGCCCTTCCCCCAAATCACAGTATCCGGCCCCCATGCTGCGGCACGCATTAAAGCAACAAACAATTTACATTACCTTTCTGACGCATCCCTGCAGGCACCGCCGCGTCCTCCGGTCTTCCTGCTTGTGCTGGCATCATGTGACCAGCGCAGCGATGATGTCACTGATACGCTGGTCATATGATGTTGGCAAAAGCAGGAAGACTGGATGATGCGGTGGGGCCTGCAGGGATGCCCTGGAAAGGTAATGTAAATGGTTTCTCGTTTTAATGTATGCCACAGCATGTGAGCCAGATACTGTGATGTGGGGGGTGGCGAATACACTTAGTGTAATGCAAAATACTCTCCTCCCCCATCGCTGATGGACAGGGGGATGCAGCGCATATTACATTACACTAATGAGCAGAACCACATGATCTCCAGCTCCCTCTGCAGTTCCCTCTGCCTCCTCCAGCTCCCGATCACCGCCCCCTACAGCAAATACTGAGTGACTCAAGTATAAGCCGAGGGGGGGGGGGACTTTTTATCACAAAAAATTGTGCTGAAAAACTTGGCTTATACTCGAATATATGCGGTAGGTCTTTCACAAAACCATTTACCGCGTTGTGAATATAACTATGGCATCTTCTGTGTCAATTCTCAGATACAACCTCAAAACTGATTTTTGTTTCAAACATTTTCTACATTTGGCGCATGAAAATGATTTGTTTTCCCTTCATGAATGATATGATGCTTAGCCAGATTTGATTTTCGTACAAAACATTTCCCACATTCTGAACATGAAAATGACTTTTCTCCTGTGTGAATTCTCTGATGTGTAACCACGTCAGATTTCGTAGAAAAGCATTTTCCACATTCTGAACAAACACATGGCTTCTCCCCTGTGTGAATTCTCTGATGTCTAAAAAGTACAGATTTGGTAGAATAATATTTCCCACATTCTAAACAATGAAATGGTTTCTCCCCTGTGTGACTTCTCTGGTGACTAAGAAGTGCAGATTTGGTAGAATAATATTTCCCACATTCTAAACAATAAAATGGTTTCTCCCCTGTGTGACTTCTCTGATGAATAACCATGTCAGATTTTGTAGAAAAACATTTCCCACATTCAGAACATGAAAATGGCTTCTCCCCTATGTGAATTTTCTGATGATGAACAAGACGTGATTTAGAAGGATAAGATTTCCCACATTCCGAACATGGAAATGGTTTCTCCCCTGTGTGAATTTTCTGATGACTTAAAAGATGTGGTTTCCTAGAAAAACATTTCTCACATTCTGAACAAGAAAATGGCTTTTCCCTGTGTGAATTCTCTGATGAAGGACAAACTTATCTTTTGTAGAAAAACATTTCCCACATTCTGAACAAGAAAATGGCTTTTCCCCTCTGTGAAATTTCTGATGTTGAACAAGATTTGATTTAAAAGAATAACAATTCCCACATTCTAAACACTTAAATGGCTTCTCCCCTGTGTGAGTTTTCTGATGACTAATAAGATGTGATTTCCTAGAAAAACATTTCCCACATTCTGAACAAGAAAATGGCTTCTCCCCTGTGTGAATTGTCTGATGTTGAACAATTTTATCTTTTGTAGAAAAACATTTCCCACATTCTGAACAAGAAAATGGCTTTTCCCCTGTGTGAGTTCTCTGATGTCTAATAAGAAATGATTTGTTAGAAAAACTTTTCCCACATTCTGAACATAACAATGATTTCTTCCCTCTATAAGCTATTTTATGTTCACCAGCCCTTCTGTGTTTTTTGCTTTGCCTTTTCATCTTTGTGGAAGCAGAAGAAATGACATTGGCTTGAGGTTTATCTGGTATGCTGACATGTTCTTCACATGTATCTGTTGCAAGATTTGAGAATATCAGATGTCCTTCTGAGCTCCTGGTAAAGTCACCTGCCAAGAATAAAACGGATTTTGTTATTTTTCAATAACACTGCCACGGAATTATGAATATTTATATGATATACTTTTTATAACATTTCCAAACTGTAATAGAAATCAAATATGAACAGAGTAAGACAGTAGATCACAATAGAGCGATTGATTATACTTTTTAAAATTTTCCTTTCTCTATTGTAGCCTCTTTCTTTGAATGTTCCTATTGGATTGTGCCCGTCACCAGTCATTTCAAGTTACCTGGGAAAACTCAGAAAGGGGGCTGTAATCAGTTTTATTAGGTGATTCCAGCTCATTACATTCACTCTATATCAGGTTCCAGTATGGAGCAAATCACATTAGAAGAGCATAATGATCATTTACATATAAGGAATCACTTTGAAGAAAGTGAAAGGGTTTATATAATTGTTTAATGTAACTAAGCAGTGGATATAAGAAGAGAGAACACATCCTTTATATTCTTTTACATGTCTTGCAAGCAAATATAAACACTTCATGTAACTACAACTATGGGAGCACATCTGAAAATGTTTTCGCAGCAATAACCTCTGCATGCCCTGGTTTCCAGTCCCTGGTTCTCTTGTATATTACTTAGCCTTAGTGGAGCTTGAAAGTTTGTGAACTTTTCAAATATGTCTATGTGTATGTGAGGCGGTCGACAGGGTATGGGGTACTCGGGTACCGGGACTGATGACGGCTTTGATGGGGAATCACGGCTGGTTGATCCCCGGTCCCGTGCCCTGGACCCTCAATGGCGGGGAGCGGTGGGGGAATAAGGGAATTGTTAACGTGACGCCACCTATGGTACCTGGTAAAGGGTATACCAGCGCTGCAGCCGGCCGGTGAGGTTATGGTGGGTGCAGCAGAGTGTGGTACAGCTCCCCACAGTTGGAGCTTTACCTCAGGGCAGCGGGGATGGATGAGGGGAGAAGTAGTTAAGTCTTTGCTGACACAGCGGTGTATTGCGGCGGTTAGACAGGCACACAGACACACAGGGATTGTTGTTTTACTGATGACAGGGTAACAGGTACAGTCCAGAGAATTAACCAGGTTCCCGGTGCAACTTGGGATTTCCACCTTAGAAAGTTATGAGGCCTCCTCTGTGTCTGTGCTCTGTGGTGTGAGGTAAGTCCTGCCTGAGCCTGAACCCACCGCTTCTTCTTCTCTCTCTCTGAGCTTTGTCCTAAACTGGCAATGAGGTCCTTTTGTGGGGTCCCTGTTTCTCTTATGGCCCCTGGTCCTATGTTTGGTCAGTTTAGTGTTTCTTACTCGCTCTCCTCAGGGCTGGATTCCTCCTGAGTGTTCTGGGCTTTTGCTGTAGCTCTGTATGCTGGCAGCATCGGACTCCAGTGTCCGGGTGTACTAAAGGGCTGTAGTCACCGGTTCCCTTTTCTTAGTTCCCTTCTTTCTCCACTTGCCTCCGACCCTGTCCCTAGGGTGCGCACAGCGGTCAGTGGTCCCTGGGCCTGGATCAGTTCCTCCGTCCCCTCTCTCTTCCCTCTCACTGCAGACTCTGAACTGACTTCTGGGACTCACTAACTCCTCCCCTCAGGCCTGGATGTTCTTAAAGGGGAACTGGCTTAAAACAGCCAGTAGAGCTCCCCCTTCAGGTCTGGGATGGAAGGTGGTGTGTGCTGTGCGGACCAAGGTGTAATTCCCTCCTTGCTCCGGTGGATCCTGTGGCAATTCCCTGCAAAGGTGCCACATATGCATGTTGCCTTTTTTTTTCACTTTGTTTTATTTATTGATTATTTGTAAAGTGAAAAACATATTTCAATATAACGAAAATCGCATATAAGTAAGACAAAACTAGTGCACAGTTCTATATAGTTAAACATTTTCTTGGTTCCATGGTTAACTCCTGTAATAGTTAACAAGTCGGCAACCCGCATCTTGGGGTTGTCTATATCGGTCCATTGCCATGGGTAATAATTCTAATAACCTAACAAGTTGGCAAACAAATAGCAAAGAAAGTATGAGAGGCAGACATAGAAAACAGTAAACAGTCAAGAGGGGAGGAAGAAGGGAGGGGAGGGTGTGGAAGACATGTTCCCTCTTTAAAGAGGATTTGAACTCTAGCGCCCTAGTTCAATTCCTCATTAAAGAGACAATTTGCATATTAAATTTCCCACAGAAAAGTATTCTCATGTACTGACAGGTCAACTCTCCATAAGCAGAAACATTATAGCTTAGATCCCCAGTTTTAGCCTCTCACATAGCCAAATCATTTCAAATTCTTTGCACTGACGAGGAGCAACCACTCCGACACACCATGTTGGCAAATTTGAGAATATGATTTGGCTTATATCCTTGGTCATATGATAAAGCTTGTTAGAGGGGAAATTTGCATATTCAATTTCCCAGAGGAGTATGCAAGGAGTTTAAGTCTCCTCATATATTGACATGCCAGACCTGTCATGCCATCTCATAAGGAGAAATGTTTTAGTTTAATTCCTTTGTTTATGCATAAAATTCAACTAAAACTACTTACACTGCACTGATCTCTTACACAGCACTGATGAGGGGCAATCACCCCGAAACGCAGCGTCTGCAGATTGGAGTTCTGATCTGGTACAAATCCTAAAGGTACCGTTACACGGTACGATATCGTGAACGATATTGCAGAAACGTCACGGGTTTGGAATTGTTGAAACGACATTGTTAGGACGTCGTTGCGTGTGACACCAAGATACGACTACGATAAATCGTTGGATCGCTGATCGCAGATTTGAGAACATGTTCTCAAATCAGATGATCTTTGTTCAGCCAACCTGCTGCATCGTTGTGCGAGACACCGCGATAACGATGTTGTTCACAACTTCGCCTATTCACAACAGTGAAGAAGTATCGTTCGCTGGGCTGTGCGAACAATAGCTGCTCACCATATTGTTGGTGCTTTGTTCACGATATCTAGACGTGTGACATCTCACCAATGATCTCAAAAAGATGTCCTAACGACCGCACTCCCGTGAAATCGTTGGTGAGATCGTTACAACATTGAAGCGTGTAACGGTACCATAAGTCATATTAAAAGGCTTGATAAAGAGTCATTTCTGACTTTTAGGATTGCTGCCTTCAGTAGGTGGCACTAGAGTTCGTCTACTTTTTTACTGAAATGACACTTTGCCTAAACCTACAATCAGCTTTCAGACTAAAAGTAGATTAAGACCAACATATTAAAAATAAATGAGATAAAGAATTAGATTTTAATTTTTAAATCAGGAATATTAACCAGTGATACTTTATGGTGTTTCAAAAGTATGAGAAACTTTACTTTCAGTGTCTGGAGTGACTCCCATATGCAGCAATTACCGTATTTAAAGAGTTACAGTAATTGTTCATTAGTCTTGTACATTGGTTTGTTGGCAATCTAGCCCATTTCTACCTACAAACCAGTCTCAACTCTTATGTTGGTGGTTGTTGTCCCATGAACTGCTCATTTCAGGTCCTTTCACAACATTTTTAGAGTATTGTAAATAATTAAGTTGCTGTATATGTGAAATAGGAAGAGGCAATAAAGCGGCACATCCAGGTATAATAAAAAGTTAATAAAAAGTTACTTGAAAAATGTATTCCATATCTTTAAAATGGTAACAGGGATCTGTCACTGTCTAACATCTTTCAGATCACCATGTTACCCTTTAAAAGATATGGAAAGGTTTCCGGTTCCGGCGCTGACATGACCGCAGCGTGAAGAGAAGAATCCAGTCACCCCCGCCGCAAATCTGCTACTTACCGGCCGTCCGACTCTCAGAACAGCACAGGATGGCAGCCCAGACACACCGGGGACAAACAGGGATGGACCGCTATGTGCTGCGTAGCTCCGGGAAAGAAGGAGGAGACTTGGAGCTAGAGGGAGAGCAGGAGGAGGCGGCATCCAAAATGGCATCGGCAGCGGGTAAGCAGAGACCAACACAGCCCCAAGCAGTGTGCACAGAAGCTGCAGAGGTACATCAGGATGGAACTAGAGGGAGGGGGGGAAGACAGTGATCGAGATGCTGCAAGGAGAATAGAGAACACACAAGCAGCTCCAGGTAGAATGCCCACTGATACCAGTACTAGTTATGGGCAAATAGCTAAAGAAGCCGCTCCACCGCCTAATCTCCCCTGAACTCCAGCACCTGGTGTGATGGCATGGCAACCATTAATCATGAATAAAAGGAAAGATTCCACCGATGCAATACTTCTTGAAACAAAAAAATGGACGTTTTAATTTTTCCAACAAAAATGTTCTTTTAGCCTCAATTTTTTCATTTTCACATGGGGAACAGAATAAAATGGATCCTAAAAATTGTTGGGCACTAGGCTAATTAAAAGGTTAGCTCCTCCTCAGTAGTATACACCCCCAGGTAGGAGTGAACTTAGTTTGTGCAAAAAGAAGTAGGAGAAGCAATCTGAGGTCCTGAGGTACTGGCCCAAAGGATAATGCGAAAGAGGGGTGGGTGCTGTGTCCCTCAATGAAGACTCAGAGAAATAGATTTTATGGTGAGTACACAAAAATCTTCTTTTTTCTATTGCATCATTGGGGGACACAGGATACAATGGGACGTCCTAAAGCAGTCCCCAAGGGTGGGAAGAAAGAAGGGGCCAGAGAATAAGACCAGGGGCCGATCTTCGGGAGTGAAGTGGCTGCTGAAAGTTGTTGTATAATCAGCATCGGAGTTGAAAAGTTGTTTTGATTTCTTGGACATTAGGAAGGGGATCTTCTTTTCATCACAAAAAACCTCATAGGCAAGAGGACTGTACTCGACAGATGGAACTAGAAGGTACGACACATTCGTAGGTCTTATGAAATTCGCCGAGGTTCCATAATCAGAGAAAAAGGAAA
Source organism: Allobates femoralis (assembly GCA_033576535.1). NCBI lineage: Eukaryota > Metazoa > Chordata > Amphibia > Anura > Aromobatidae > Allobates > Allobates femoralis. The sequence goes on from JARQOC010000394.1 coordinate 34,658, forward strand.
TTAGGATACCCGCCATCCCTGGGATAGGGGAAAAATAGAAGGAAAAAAAGAGCCAACATGTAGTCTTGTATCATACACAGAGCATAGCAGTCAACTCCGCGAGTCTAAAGCTGTACTCCAGCAGAGGAAGAAAGAAAAGAGGGGGCTCATGAATGGGTGGAGGGGACTTTGGAAAAAGGAGACGGAGGGAACGGGGGAACCCCTTGGATCCTGCCTAACTGAGCGGGTAGCCTACTGGAGCTGATCTAGCTAAACAATCTGTAGGCAAACAGGTAGTCCCTCACAGCCCAGATGGTTCTGCTTTCTTGAATATAAGTGCCTTGGAAAACCTGAATCAAGGAGGGTACACGAGTCTTGCAATGAAACGTAGAAACGTGTTTTAGCCCTTGCCGAACGAGGGCAGTTCCCTGTCCCTCTAGAATAGCATGCAAGTTAGGAAAGCGAAGTCGGTGTTACCACGGGGAATCCTAGGGTCAGACGGCACCATCTGAAAAAGAACTACAGGAGTATCGGATGATCCTGGTGAGGACCTAAGACAAACAGTAGCAGTGAAACCGACAAAGTTTTCACGAAAACAGTAGCCAACTCTGCGCTAGGATCATGCCAATCTCTGCTAGACCTAGTATAAGAACTGCAGAGGTGAGCACGAGTGTGCAAGCAAGAGAAGGAAATCCCAGCTGCACCGGCCATCTATAGGACAGCCAGGTAGCCCTAGAAAAGAAGAGCAGTGAGTTTTAAAAACTCAGCGTGACAGACTGTCGCAGAGGGGTGTGGCTAGGAAGTGCTGTAAGAATCAGAACATATGATTGACTAATGTAACTGAAGAGTTGTTTGTGTGAGTCTTCCGCTTGTGGCCAGAAACCTAGAATCTTAGATCGAAAACACTGGACTGATGTTGCCAGCCCAAACACCCAGTATCGAGGCTGAGCGTATGAGTGTTAGGTAGGATCTCAGCAGGGGCACTGCAAGCTGTCGTATGCCCTAAAACATTAACCTAGGCCAGTGCAGACTGCTCGACTGGTAACGTTTAGAGATATTTGAGGAGGGAAATAGGCATACTTGCCATGGTAACCTGCTCTGATAACTGATTGCAGTGCATGACGTCAAAGGCGCAATGTAGGATCTGCTAGAAAGCGAAGGTAACACACCGACTGCCAAATAGAGAACGGAGGCCCTGTTAGCGTTCACGGTTAGACGAGAGTAACTGCCAAGGATACAATAGGTGGGGATCTAAGTCCTAGGTCTCGGCACGTGCTGAAGTGTCGATAGCTATAGAGCTGTTCTGCCAGATGGCGAACAGAGGCTCTGTGTTCTCTGAGAATGAGTGAGTGAAGCGAGTAGGAAGGTCTGACTTACCAAAAGTAAATAGAACCTGGATCTAGCTGAGTTAGAGGAAGACGGTAGATTACCTCGTGTGCGGGCATTAGAGGCATTGGTGACGCTGCCGCTCTACTTCAGTAACAACCTTTTAGAGAATCTGCATGAAGAGACTTTGCTTCTAGCGGCAGGTGATCCTAACTCCAGTTAGGGGGGATAGACCTCAGAAAAGGGGACATTGAAAGAGGGAAACCATATTTGCAGATGGAGAAAGGACTGCCAGTTCTGATGAATGGGAACTTGTACCGATAACTTGATTGTAGTCCATGACGTGAGAACCAGGATCTGCAGGAGAGAAGGTAAGATCCAACCAACAACTAGAAGGTTGAGATGTTGACGACATTACTTTAGCGATTACTTGGATCAGGCCATAAGATTTTTTATTGTGACACATTGTACTGTATGTTAGTAGTAAATTTAGGTCAATATGATTTTACGTTTATTGCTTAAAAATTGACAAAACAATTGTCAAAATTGGCTAATGGATTGCCACTGATGTCACGACAGGCCATCAGGGTGAAGTGCCACTTGGGTGGCGCTGGCACGGCAGGTACGGCCAGAGCAGGCTGGTACAGGCACTTAGGCAGGAGCAGACCGGAGCACACTGGTATATGTACATCAGTGCGGACCTGAGCACACAGGTATATGTACAATAGTGCAGACCTGAGCACACTGGTATATGTACAGCATTGCGGACCTGAGCGCACTGGTATATATACCAGAGCACATTCGTGCAGGCACAGCAGGTGTGGACCGGAGTACACTGGTATAGGCACAGCAGGTGAGCAAGACTTCAGGTGGCTGGCACAGGCACAGCAAGTGCGGACTGCAGTAGGGTGGTGAATACACAGCAGTTACACAGGACTTCAAAACACAAACAGGGCTTTATTCACAGACACAGGCTTCAGGTAACTCACAGGCTTTAGGTACAAGACACAGCAGGGCTTCAGGTGCAGAAAACAGCAGGGCTTCAGGTATAGGACACAGAAACTGGTAGCAAGGGAAGAGACATCAGCAAGCCATGACTAGCTGGAGTAAGGACTGGTGCTGGATACGAGCAGACCAGATCAACAGGGCAGGACCAACACAAAGCTAGGATAGGGAACCTAATGTGATCAGGTACTTGGGCAACGCCCATCAGGAAAGAGGAACTTTTTATACTTGATGCCTCCCAGCCATGGGCTGGGGATACCAATTCAAGTTGTGCGCACTGCCCCTATAAAAGCAGAGATGGTGTGTGCACCCTAGGCTATAACCAGGAACCAAGCAGGACAATCTCAGCACCTTTGGCGAAACACCTGTGGATGGCCGTCTGGAACATCAGAGGACCACGCTACACACGGGTGGCAATGCAGCAGAGCAGGGAACTGCGCAAGCAACCAAAGAGAAAACGGCAAAGGTATCCCAGCTGGGTAGGAGAGTGCAGGGACATTGGCACAAGAATGTACCAGGCATGTGTGGGACTAGAACACCGGTACTACAATTAATTAGTTGACATTTTCCTCTTAGTGAATTTGGCGCATCTTACCTCATCATTGCCCCTTCATTAAGACTGGCGCCTACAGTGCAAATCTTAATGAAGAGGCAACTTACATTTTAATTGTATAGTACACATCATGTGAACACACTCTAATAAAACAAATTTATAGGGACGCCATGTACACCTGGTTTTAGAAACACAGGGGGGAACATTAAGTATACATAATGCATACGCCCCTAACACAGCACAAGATAATTTTTTCCAAGACCTACAACAAATCTTCATGACAGACAAAGAATGTAACTTAACAATAGGAGTTGATATGAATGGGTAATGTCCGAGACAGAGGACAGAACGAGGTATAGATGGGGAACTTGGCTATTAAACCCATGGGAGGTGAAGACATCATTACAAGGATTCTCAACAGACCTCGCACTAAGGGACGTGTGGAGGTTACAGCATCCAATGGAGAGACAGTTCACATGTTTTTCGCATCCCCGCGAAACCTGGTCTCGAATTGATCTTTTTTTCACACGGGATGACATGTTGAAGAGAGTGGAAGAGACCTCGATAGGATAGAGGACATGGTAATATCTGACCATAGCCTGATCGTGTTAACGTTGAGAGACGGCGAACGGACATCCTGTAGAGGTTTCCACACTTTCTGCGAGAAATTCTGAGAGAATGGTGGACAGAATTCTATGAAACTAATAAGGGGGTAGAGGACAACCCTACTCTATTTTGGGAAACGGCTAAGGTGGTCCTTAGAGGCAAGATCATTGCACACACCATGAAGGTTAAAAAGGTGGCTTTACCTACAAATGAGCCACAAAGTTAGACAAACTTACACAGACTTTGTAGCTCAACCCTCCTTAAGAACGAAACAATTGTGGCACGAGGCGAAATTGGAGTCTGACACGTGGGCCAAAAAGAGGGAACTTTTTGGGAAATCTCCTCGCGATGCTAAGCTATACAAAATCGGAGACAAGGCAGGCAGACTACTGGCTAGCTTAGCAAAGGGGTAAAAGAGCCATGACGCTTATAACGGCACTAAAAAAAAAAAAAAAAACAGACAATACGGTGACATTTAACCCCAGGGAAATTAATGACATTCTGGGGAAATTTTACGCTACTCTATATAGAGACAGACCTGCTGACAGACAGGCAGGAGAGAGATGGCTACAGTCAGTGATGTTACCAGCATTAACGGAAGTAGGATTGGAAGGCTTAAACGGAAAAATTACGAGGGAGGAAATCTCAAAGGTGATATCTGAATTAAGTATACACAAAACGCCAGACCTAAGCGGCTTTGGGGCTGGGTTCTATAAAATCAAGAACAGATCACGCCTCACCTATAGGGATTATACAATGGATTTTTAAATGGGCGAGACATCCCAGACCAATTGAACACCGCCTACATAAAGCTTCTCCCTAAGGGGGGATAAAATCTCGGATGATCCAGCCAGCTTCAGACATATCTCGCTTACAAACCAAGACCTTAACATCATAGCCAAAATGATGGCAGACCGACTAGCTCTTCTACTTCCAGGCTTGGTGGGACAGGAGCAAACTGGGTTTGTTAAAGGCAGGTCAGCGGTTGGGAATATTCACAGGACAATGGTGGTACTGGAAGCAGTAAGGCTGAGGGCGCCAGGACAGGCAGGACTCCAGCCATATTCATGTTAGATGCAGAAAAGCCTTTGACAGCGTCAGTTGGTCATGGCTGGAGGCAGTGTTAGATAAGATAGGTCTAAGGCTGCTTTCACATCAGCGTTTTTTTTAAATCGCGGCAGATGCGGTGAAAAAAACGCATCTGCTGCGATTACCGCTGCACTTGCGGCACACTTGCGGCAAGCCCCATGCAATGTCTATGTGTGCGGCAGGTGCGGCAAGTGCGGTTTCGGCACTTGCGGCAGGTGCGGCCGCGAAAAAAAACCGCGGTCAGCCGCGCACCTGCGGCAAGTGCCAATACCGCACTTGCCGCACCTGCCGCAAGCCCGCATAGACATTCTATGGGGCTTGCCGCAACTGTGCCGCAAGTGCAGCGGTAATCGCAGCAGATGCGTTTTTTTCACCGCATCTGCCGCGATTTAAAAAAAAACGCTGATGTGAAAGTACCCTAGGGGGGGCATTTAGGACGTTCTTGCATGCATTATATAAGAAGCCAAAAGCCAGAGTGAACACGCCAGGTTTTTTATCAGATGTGATTCAGCTGGGAAGGAGCACACGCCTAGGATGCCCCTTATCACCCTTATTATTCGATCTGAAGATTGAGCCTCTGTCGCGGTTTATTAATGAGGACCACAGCTTTCAAGGAACTGTCCAGTTTTTTTGCAGATGATGTCATCCTATACATGTCTGATATACACAGGGACCTCTCTGCTCTTTTAAAGCAACTGGAGGCTTTCCAGGAATTCTCTGGATTTCGCTTGAATAAGTCCAAATGTGAGATACTCATGTTAAGGGGCATAGAAGGAGGAAAATCAAGGATGGGAGACGTCAGGATGAAAATATGTGATATCCCTTTGGCTAAGGGATACATAAAATATTTGGCAATACACCTAGGCAGAGATACATGGAGATATCCCCTCCTCTCTTGTACCTGTATGTCCTGATTGTCTGCATTTATTGTACTTGCCCTCGTTTGCCTTATCCTCCTGTAAAGCACCATGGAACCTAATGGCGCTATATAAATAATAATAATAATAAATCGCCTAAATTATGCCCCATTGTAAGAATGCTGATAATTTAAATCTCCTGCAGTAACTTAGTTCGGCCACTGGAGGTCACCAGTGTACATGACTAGAAAGATCTGGAACCAGGAAGTATCTTTTAGTCAGTCTCCTGAGGTAAATTGACAGAGACAGATGCCTGAGGAGATCCTACACAGAAGACGACGTGTCGGCTGTTCTGAGGGGCTCGTGGACCTATGGAAGGACGTGCCTGGCTAGGATCGTGTTAGAATTATTCAAGGGCTCGATCTACACTGTGGGCTTAGAGATAAGCTATGTTCTGTGAGTACATAAGATTGACCGGTCAATATATGGATAGTCAGACAAGGTGAGTTAACAAGAAACTGCACAGGACTATTTTGTATGTACTCCTGAGGAGAGACCGACCAGGCCTGGTCTATACAAGATATTGAATATTGAGTCTTGCATGACGACTTGTGAGACGCAAAGAGAAGCCGAACATGGATGACACGTAGAACTGAGAGAACGATCACCATCCCTGTTACACTGGGCTGTGCTAAAGAAACCCAGTGTGAGAAAGATCTTGTATACCTGTGGCTGGTGGTGAGGGTTAAACAACATACACCCTGTTAACTGCTTGTATATTACCAAGTTTAAGAATTTCACCTCATGCAGGAGGGAAAACTGCATTTGCTGTAAATAGATTGTGGGCTAGATTTATAAAAGGGAATCAGGGATCCCGAAGATTCTGTAAATAGCGTGGGAGGTGGGTGTAGGATTATATCCTGAGGGGAACATGTGCCGCGGCTGCAGTAAGACCCTGGGTAAGCCCTGTACGGAGTAAGGGTGGGGTTGGTATAGTCAGGGGTAGGTGTGTTCCCTCCCTGCAAAACTGGCACGTAAGTTCCCTCGAGCTGCACAATTTGTACATGGTGATCGGGCTGTTGGGGCCCATACCTTTGTTGAGAAGTTTGGATTTTGTTATCTTTTTGGCACTGATAAAGAGAGTTAGTTTACAACTATTTTGGAGTCGGTGTCGTTCATAGCAGCACCGTATTCCTCAGACACAAACGACTGGCGTCCCGGTCGTTACACATTAATCAACAGAATAAAAAAAAAAACTGGAGAGCTTGAAAGACTTACCATTGTCCCTGTTGGGGAGGTGTCATTTTATCAAAATGTGTAGCTTCTCGAGGTCACTTTACCCGCTACAGACTGTTCCTCTCCTACTTTGGCACGCAAACAGGATAAATAGAGCTTTCACAACCTTTTTGTGGAGAGGCAGAAAGCCCAGAATCAGGGGATTTACACTGACGCTCACGCTCAATGAGAGTGGATTGGGATTACCAAATTTACGGGGTTACAATATAGCCTGTTTGACTAGACACATACTACATTGGTTAAGACACACGAGTAAATACTCAGATTAAGCATTAGAGTCGAAGTGGTGCAGCCTATGGGACCCAGTAGCTATTTTACACTCAGCAGGCTCACCAGTGGATCCTTGGGTGAAACACTCAATCAACTTCAAAGATACTAGGGGGTGTGTGGAAAGCACTGCGAACCAAACTAGGACTATCTTGGAAAATTTCCAAATATCTTAGTCCATGGCAACATTCTGACTTCAGACAGGAAAAGGAAAATGCACTCTTTAAAGTATAGAGGGTGAAGAACCTGAGAGGATACCCTCGGTAGCCCTTCTGTCTCTTCTACCTGGATCCATAAAGTCCCAAAAATCTGATACACTGTGATTTTGCCTCACGGCAGCAAGATCGGTCGTACCCAGGTATTGGAAAACAACATATTCTCCTAGCCTGACGGAGTGGCTGGAAGAAATGAGCAGAATTTACCGGATGGACGAACTCAAGGCGGAGGTCACTGGTGCCAGGGATGGATTTCTACGCATTTGGAGCCATTGGGTACGGTTCCTTGATTCCCCAACATTTGGTGATGCGTTCCAAGAACAAAACCGGGCAGGTTTGAGTTGATATACAGGAAAGATTATCGTGGAGATATGTGGTTCTTGAAAATATCCCACTGTGAGAACTATGTCTTTATCTACTATCTTCTACCTTTCTATTTGTTTTTTCTTTCTTTCCTTTTCCCTTACTTCCCCCCCTCAAAGGAAAAGTAGTAAATATATCATATAAGAGGACGATCTAAATTCCCAAGTCTTAAAGTTTATGACATATAACTTTACAGTAACTCTACACCTTGTTGTGCAAAACTGTTTTTGACCATATAAACGAATATAAATTTGTGCCTTACAAAGCATAGATAGGATAGGATATCCGCGAAATTCATGACCAAAGATCAAGCACAGTTAATGTGGACGGTTAACATATGTTAGTTGTATAGACATTGGAATGCGGAGCTTTAAAGGAGAGACTGAATAGATTTCCTCAAAGTAGCAATTGTCATCTTGATCTCCTAGTTAAATTGTTATAGACTCCAGCATACAATCATTGTCAATATATGTTCAAATATATTAGATACATTGGTATGTGAAGCATGAGATGGCGATATGTACAGACATTTGTTGAAATGCTGATATAACTTGTTCATGGTTAATCAAATTAACAAAGATTGAACATAAGGTATGGAGGGCGAGGTGACGCAGCTGACGAGATGCTCCCCGTTATGGCATAACAGCAACTTGCCTGAAATAAAGGCGATGGGATGTCTGAGTGAGTGGCAGGCTAAGGGTATCCGGTATATTAACCAAATACTAGTCCACATTTACTTGGGGAATTTGGATTACGGACCATGGGCAAATATCAGTATACACAAATGGTGCATGCCTTTAAAGCCCAAAATAAACTTGAGATGATCTCCATACAACAGGACATAGTGCTGGACTATAGATGCGGAGAAGGGCCCATAAGAGGACTGATCTCCAGGACTTATAGGGACCTACTACATACATTTTTGCTCCAATATCCGATACGGGCGAGGGCCCGATGGGAGGTGGAAGTAGGAGCCTTGGATGATGACACCTGGAACTCCATTCTGGAGTGGGTACAGAAACTGTCCCTGAGCGAACCAGGCAGACTATCCCAGTTGTACTTGACACATAGAGTCTACCGGTCGCCGAATTTTTGTTCCGGGTGCGTCTGAGACCCACTTCATAATGCCCTTGATGCAGGACTGAAGAAGCGGGCATATATCACATGATGTGGTCGTGTCCAAGACTGTCGACATATTGGCTAATGGTTATTAAGAGACTTGAGGGGGTATATAGCTGTGTGATACCAAAAGAACCAGTGATATGCCTGCTGGGATATGTAGAGGAACTCTCTGTTGACAATACCTTGAAAGTAGCTATTTCTAGACTTTTATATATAGCCAGAAAACTCATTGCTAGATATTGGATCAGAGAGGAGCCACCATCCAGGAGTGAATTCCTAGAACAGGCTGTCTATATTTCCCAGATGGAAAAAAGAATATATCATAAAAGAAGGAAATCCAACACATGAAAAGATGTGGTCCCCATGGCTGGATTATGGATTATGGAAAACAGGGATAGTGTCTGACTGGAAAGATTCTGGGACAGTATGTGGGTAACGGGCATAAGAAACGCAATTCTGTAGCCCTCCTTTGGTGTAAATCACTCTTTTATTGAAATCATTGAATTGAAGGAATATTTGCTGTCTATGGGCTGAGGGAAGAGGTGGCTTGTTCTCAAGGAAAATACATATATTGTTTATGAATACTTGTTTACCATGGTTTATTAATAAAAAAGATATCGGACTAAAAAAAAAGTATGGAGGGTGAGAGGAGTAAGAACGTGTCAAGACCTAATGCAGACACAGGAGTTGAGGTGGCTGACAGCTGGGGAGACTCTGAGATGATGGCGACTTGACAACTCACATACTTTTCAATTCGACAAATTGCGACAGCATCTGCTTCATCGTCTCCGTGACTTGAGACGGGAATGCTTAACTCACGGATTGGAAACACTAATAGCACACTAGTAGCAAGGGACATGTCAGATATTAGTATTAGAGATGAGCGAGTACTAAAATGCTCAGGTGCTCGAAGCTCAGGCCGAGCATCCCAAGATACTCGTGTACTTGGCCCGAGCACCGAGCCCAATGTTATCCTATGGGAGACCCGAGTATTTGTCTGGCATGACCCCCGGCAGCATGGAAAAACCCTAAAAATGTCACAAAAGTATCAGGACAGTGCTAAAATTACATGGGAATAGCATGGGGAAGACCCTTGTAAGCATTTCAGACCCCAAGGTCACTGCTGTGAACACTGTTGTCAGACTATTACGCCACTTTTACGGACTGCCAAGAAAACGTTACAAAATGAAACCAAAATGGATTTTCATGGAAAAAATATTAAGGGCTCATACCCACTTGTGAGACAGAGTTGGTGTATGTTAGTTTTTTGGATTATATGAAAGATTTTTTTTTTTTTTTTTTTAATTGTGGCACTCCCATGCCCCTGGGAAGAGACGTAAATGAAGGCCTCTTTAAATAATGTGCCCATTATAAGGAAGTGGGTCTTTTGTAGGATTGGCCTAGGCAGGGCTGCCAAAATTTGGGAGGCACACTGATGCCCCTGGATGGAGGCGTGCATGAAGGCCTCTTTAAATAATGTGCCCATTGTAAGGAAGTGGGTCTTTAGTAGTATTGCCCTAGGCAGGGCAGCGAAAAATTGGGAGGCACCACAATGCCCCTGGATAGAGGCGTGCATGAGAGCCTCTTTAAATAATGTGCCCATTGTAAGGAAGTGGGTCTTTTGTAGTATTTCCCTAGGCAGGGAAGCCAAAAAATGTGTGGCACTCCCATGCCCCTGGGAAGAGACATACATGAAGGCCTCTTTAAATAATGTGCCCATATTAAGCAAGTGGGTCTTTTGTAGGATTGCCCTAGGCAGGGAAGCCAAAAGTTGGGAGGCACCAAGATGCCCCTGCATAGAGGCGTGCATGAGGGCCTTTTTAAATAATGTGCCCATTTTAAGCAAGTGGGTCTTTTGTAGTATTGCCCTAGGCAGGGAAGCCAAAAATTGTGTCGCACTCTGATGCCCCTGGATGGAGACGTGCATGAGAGCCTCTTTAAATAATGTGCCCATGTACCGGCCCTGCCCACAAGCACTTGCCCACGTGTCCGTGGTTAGGTGGACTTTGCCTGAAACTGCGTTGTTAAGGGCATGTATGATGTTTGGTGAGACATGCTTATTATGTAATGCGGGGACGGCACACCGGGAAAAATAGTGGTGGCTGGGGACTGAGTAACGTGGGACAGCCGCTACCATCAGGTTGCGGAATGCTTCAGTCTCCACCAGCCTAAAAGGCAACATTTCGAGCGCAAGCAGTCACGAAATTTGTGCATTTAGAACTGTGGCATGTGGGGCGTTGGCAGCGTATTTGCGTCTGCGTTCCAAAGATTCGTGTATGGATAACTGAACGCTGCGCTGGGTCTAGGACGTGGCTGATGATGGTGCTATTTCTGTTTGTGCAAGTGCAGGTGAAGAACAGGAGGCATCTTTGCCTGCAGTATGGACAGGGGATTGGTGTGCACGCACAACAGTGGAGGACGCAGCGGTGTCACCCGCAGACACTGCTCCTGGACTCTGGTGTACATCCCACAAAGTCGGGTGCTTTGCTGCCATGTGCCTGATTATGCTGGTGGTGGTCAGGCTGCTAGTTTTGCTACCCCTGCTGATGCAGGCATGGCAGGTGTTGCAAATGGCCTTTTTCGAATTATCTGCAGACACCTTAAAAAATAGCCAGACTCGGGAAGACCTAACAGTTGTACTGGCAACTTCACTCGTGTTGTTGTTCCGGGGAATGGTTGTCTGCCTTCTGCCTGCGGACACCACACTGTTTCTTCCGGCCTGTTGTGATGCTACACCTAACTCCCCCTGTGCACTGCTGTCCTCGCTCTGTATGCCCTCCTGCCAGGTTGGGTCAGTTACTGGATCATCCACCACGTCGTCTTCCACTTCCGCATCCTGGTCCTCCTCCTGACTTTCTGGTAATTGTGTCTCATCATCGTCCACCTCTTGTTGAGACACGTTCCCACCGTTGCCTTCGTGAGACCGTGGCTGCTCAAATATTTGGGCATCAGTACATATGATCTCCTCATGACCCACTTCAAGTGGAGCTAGCGAGACGCCAGAATCTACAAATGGATAAGTGAACAGCTCTTCAGAGTGTCCAAGTGTGGGATCAGTTATGTCCGGGGCCGGGCACTCGGCATGGTGGGAGGAAGGAGGAACAAGGTGTGGAATGTGCAGTCCAGTCTCACGGCTACTGACACTTGACCATGTGGAAGACAGGGTGCTTGTGGTGGTGCCAAACTGACTGGAAGCATTATCCGCTATCCAACTAACAACCTATTGACACTGGTCTTGGTTTAATAGTGGAGAACTGCTGCGGTCACCTAGAAATTGGGACAGGAAGGTCGAGCAAGATAATGTGGGCGATTGTCGTGGCGCAATTCGAGCTTGCACACGGGCTCGGCCTCTGCCTGCACCACCATCATGTCCAGTTCCTTGTCCCTTGCCACCGACCTTGCGCATTTTCAATGTTGTGTTGACTGTATACAGCTATATGAAGGCGTACAAGAAATGGTTTTTAGCAGCACACTGAGATTAGAGATTAAGGCCCTGCAGGTGGACTGGTCAGACACAAACGCTGACGAGAATAGTGAGTTTTTTGGCGTATCCTAATTTACGCTGCAACCTACTGTAGCTGCGCTAAGATGCTAAATGAGCGCAGACAAGATTTGTTTTTTTTTAGCATGACACTGAGATTACAGATTAAGGCCCTGCAGGTGGACTAGTCAGGCACAAACGCTGACGAGAATAGCGAGTCTTTTGGCGTATCCTAATTTGCGCTAAAACCTACTCCTGCCGCACACAAATGTAAGATGAATGCAGACAAAAGTTGGTGTTTAGCATGACACTGAGATTAGAGATTAAGGCCCTGCAGGTGAACTAGTCAGACACAAACGCTGATGAGAATAGTGAATCTTTTGGCGTATCATAATTTGCGCTAAAACCTACTCCAGCCGCACACAAATGTTACATGAATGCAGACAAGAGTTGGTTTTTAGCTGGACACTGAGATTAGAGATTAAGGCCCTGCAGGTGGACTAGTCAGACACAAACGCTGACGAGAATAGCGAGTTTTTTGGGGTATCCTAATTTACGCTGCAACCTACTGCAGCTGCATTAAGATGCTAAATGAGTGCAGACAAGATTTGGTTTTTAGCACAACACTGAGATTAGAGGTTAAGGCCCTGCAGGTGGACTGGTCAGACACAAATGCTGACGAGAATAGCGAGTCTTTTGGAGTATCCTAATTTGCCCTAAAACCCACTCCTGCCTATAGAGAGCTAAACTAATCCCTAAAAGCACTGTTTTGGGATGGATGGATGAGATTTCCAGCCTGTACACCAGCCCCAGATGTGATGCAGGCTGGTATACTGGCACAACGAAGTTTGCTATATACCCTGCCTCCCTGTATACAGCTCTATTAGTCCTCAGAAGGACTGTTGTGGTAATTAGACTGGCAGCCCTGCGCCTACACTAGCTGAAAGGCCAAAAATCTGTCCCTCAATCAGCAGCAGCTCTCCCTACACTGACTGTCTGTGGAGCAGAGTGACGAGCACAGCGCGGTCAGGTCTTATAAAGACCTGATGATGCTGTGCGGCCAGCCAATCACTGTAATGCCACAACCAACATGGCTGTGGCATTACAGTGTCTGTCAGTCAATCCCTGCATGCGGGCTGGCTCTGTAAAGAGCGCCAACATGCAGGGAGGTGGACCCCGAGCATAGCAAGAGTATCGCGAGATTACTAGGTACTCGCAGAGTACCCAGAGTACCGAGATATTCGTGTGAGTACAGAGTAGTGACAAGCATACTCGCTCATCCCTTATTAGTATATCTACTATATACGCCACTTTAAGACGAGAGTTGATTTCCTCGCGACCAAGACAATTTTTTTTTACCCCTTTTGCGATACGGCATGGTATGCTTTAGAGGACCTTCAGGGCACATTTGGCTCATTGCAGATCATGGGGACACCGGGATTCAGTCTTGCCATTAGATGATTCGATGGTCCGGGGCGCCTCATGGGGCGGGGATGCTGGATTTTGAGAAATTACTTTTATGTTCAGGTACGCATGCAACCAGATGTCAGTGGATGTCAAGGGGGTAGGTGGGGAGAGAGAGAAGGGAGCGAATATTGGGGTTTGAATCCTGGTATATTAAACATGACCAGCAAAAGTACTAAAAAAAAAAATGTTATTTCTATTACCATTGATGAGGTGGATTGACCGCACTTTATACACTTTGGAAATATTTTGTTGTACTAATACGTCATTCTTGCAAAACCCAATAAAAAGGATTCTTTAAAAAAAAACTAATTTATCGAAACATAATCATGTTTTAATTTAGAAAATAGTTTGCAATGTTCCCAAAGAATGGAAATAAAAACTATTATGAAGATTTTGGGCTTAACACATGTTTTTGAACACACTACTATTATTTTGAACAAAACTGTACAAAGTTATTATAGAAGCCAGAAACAGTAAAATCTGTGACTTCTCTGGATTTAGTGGTCACTACTCACCTGTGCGGTTATCTGTAGGAATCTCTTTACTCCGCTCATCACCCCTCACATGTGTCTCTGTAGTATTAATATGGGGCAGATCTTCAGCCTGATACAAAGATTGTAAAAGTCACAGATGGAGAAGTCGTGTGAGATGATTGAGAACAGAAAAGATCATAAATGAAGATGACGATCAACACTGACAGCAGTAGATATCACATATCTGCAGGTCTCCTGTATAATCCAACCTGTCAGATCCTAATTGTAACCAGCGTCTCCATAACCAGAACATTTTGAGGAGATCTCCTTTTTTGTAGTAGTGTGACCTATTTTGCTGTTTTGCACACACACATTTTTCTCACCTGTCCAACTGGGGCCATTACTTCAAGAAGAATATGAGGATGGAGACAATACTACAAGGTGGGGGATCAGGATGGAGAACATTTACTACAAGGCGAGGAGCGGAATGGGGACATTACTACAAGAGGTTTCAATACAGATCCTGGCTGATCTAGAGCCAGTGACCGTGTACAAAGTCATTCAGATTGTTCAATCTTCATATTCTGAAAAGTGATCACTTCATTATATGCTGCACTACACGGTCATGTGTGTAATAGGTTTCAGATGAGAGTGTGAAAGTGTCTGTAATAAATTGTCCATTCAGTATATAATACTGGGGATAAAACAAGACTGAGCACAAGACCTTCACAGCCGTCTACACATCATAGGGAGATCTCATCACACCTTCTCTCCATCTACCTGATCATCCTGAGGAACATCGGGATCTTCTTGTTTACAGTCCTGTGGGAGAAGAGGACGGGGACATCTCTCTGGTGTTGTCCTCTCACTGGATAGACCTGGAGGAGACACATACAGGGACTGAATTCATTCTTTACATACAGATAATTATAGGCTGTGTGTATTTAGTCCTGTCTATTACCTGGTGATGTGAGGGGCTGGGGATCCTCCATCATGACTATGTCCTTGTACAGATCTCTGTGTCCTTCTAAATACTCCCACTCCTCCATGGAGAAATAGACGGCGACGTCCTGACACCTTATAGGAACCTGACACATACAATGATACCATTGTCATCCCCCGATCCCTTCATAGCGTTACTGTATAATGGCCCAGCAGCATTCCCAGCAGTGTCACCTCTCCAGTCAGCAGCTCAATCATCTTGTAGGTGAGTTCTAGGATCTTCTGGTCATTGATGTCCTCATGTATCAGGGGGTGAGGTGGAGGCCCCGTGATTGGGCTCAGGGCTCTTCCCTCAGACACAGGGTCCTGACAGCACAGATCACTAGAGCTCTTCTTCACTACTGTGTAATCCTGGTTATGGAGAGACACATTAATAAATCTCCAGTCTCCAGACATTTCCAGAGTCCTCACCTCTCCAGTTCTGTCATCTGTTATTCTGTCCATAGATAAGAATGATGTCATGTGACATTGTCATCACAATCTCTCACCTCTCCAGTAACAAGGAAGAGGATCTCTAGGGTGAGGTGGAAGATCCTCTCCGCCATCTTGTCCTTATCCATCCTTGATGGGTCAATCAGGAGAATTGTCTTGTATAGAAGATCTCCACTGAGAGGATCCAATATTGTAGGGACCTGAATGGGGAGAAGATAACGATGTAACATCATAAAGATCCCATGGAAGAAATCTCCGGAGCTGTTCCCGGCTTCACATGATCACTACATCCAGTCATGGCCCCGTCCTGCCCCCGGTATAACACACAGTCCCATTCTAGTCACATCCACAGGTTTGTGATGGGCTCAGCAGTGAAGGGGTTCCAGTAATGGGGAATGGTCCCTGTTTCCCCTGCAGAGCCGCACACTAGATATATGGCTGTGACTAAATCCTAGTGGGTGAAAGCCCCCGGTTTGTCCCTGTGTCCACCAGGATTTAGTCCCGCTCCCCTTTATCACACACAGTCTGTTCCCCTCATTCTCCTCCATCATTACCTCTCTCTCAGCTCTCTCTCTTCTTTGTATATATGTGGACACTTCCTATAATGGAAGCAGGTCACTTCCTGCAAACTCTAGACTGGTTCCTCCTCCCCCACGTGACTGATCACATGACTATGACATCATCACAGGTCCTGTTAGCACGGAGCAGACATGAAGCTGAGGCTGAAGGCACACTATCCGTGTGCCTAGCGCGAGTGCAATGCAAGGAAGTAGTGATGGGTAAAATGCGATTTTTTGGTGAGCCGGCTCTTTTGGATCGGCTCACCAAAAAGAGTCGGCTCTTTTGGCTCCGAAAACGGCTCTTCATTTCCTATTACCTTTGGCTTTAAATTTGAAGCCAAATTCTGGTATGTTTTAACCCATGATTGTATACCTTTTAGTAAAAATCTACACATGTGCCAATTTATGACATAAAACACTAGTACTAGTTTTGTGCATGAAGTTGGGAGGTTATTCACATATCAGAAACAACATAACCATTCCAAGTTGCACTAGCTAATGGTGCATTTACACAGTCGATGCAGCACCCGAGCCTGCGATCCAGTGATGCTCAATCCAGCGATGCTATGTTTGCAGAGGAGATCCTTATCTGCCCTGCCCATAGGCATCGCTGGATCATTTGTTCTCTTCCATTCAAGTGAATGGGAGAGAACAAGGGACGCACATTTACATCCGCTGTTTCTCCCTCGCTCAGCGAGTTAAATAACTATAATCAGGCTAAATCCAGATGTCAGTGTTCCTTTAATAAAGTGCCTGACTGCTGCTTGTCACAGATTGGAGGGGGGCGGGGCTGTGAGGGCGCCTTCACACTGGCGTTCCCCTCCACAGCGTTCTGCGGAGGGGAATTGCCATGCATGCGCAGCGGCATCCGCCTGCGCACATATCACATATGGGAGTGAATGGGTGCACAGGGTCATGCGCTGTCAAGCGCAGCACCGTGCGTCCCCATTCTAAAGATAGGAGCTGGCGGCCGCTGCGCACACATGGCGATTCCCCTCCGCAGAACGCTGCGGAGAGGAACACCAGTGTGAAGGTACCCTGAGTCAGTGCTATGTGCGGCAGCAGGTGGAACATGCATTCTCAGTCACCTGGATAAGATCAGAGTGACTACTGCCGGGAGGGAGGGGCCGGGAAGGGCGGGGCAAGAGGGGACTGACTGTGGAACGTGAACTGGCAAAGAGCCGTTTAAATTTCAATTGGCTCCCTGCCAGGAGCCGACTCATATGATTCACTATAAAGAGCCGGCTCTTAGAGCCGGCTCATTCAGGAGCTACCCATCACTACAAGGAAGACTCGCACTGCACTCGGACCAGTATCAGTGAATGCTACTGGTTCCATTAGCGCATTTTATATGCACTGGACTCACATTGCTGCGATTGACCGCAATTTCCTTGCACGAGTGCCCATTCAAAGTATATGGGTGCGAGAAAAACTGTGCGATAGCTGCACGCGTTTGCTTTTACCGGCTATTCAAACATCGCTGATGTCAAAGCAACAGTGTTTGAAATTGCCGTGTTGCCTGCACAGTAATCAATCAGCTTACACCGCTGTGACAGCATCAGTGTAAATTGTAGGGTTAAATGAGGGGATGATTGCTCTCCAAGGTACTCAGTGTCAGCTTCAACACCTTGCAGAGCCCGGGCATTCAAATACCAGCAGGGTTTGAATTACCCCGTGTTCACCAGCGTATTAACCCAATGTTTCTGTCATGCCAGTGTGTATTCTGTTATGTCCACACTCCCTGAACACAAACTGCCATGTCAGAATGTGTTATCAAGGGTTAATGCAGTTTTTTAATAAAATTAGGCAATTACCGCTATTCTGTAATGTACCGTATTCTCCTGCGGTGAGCAGCTGTCAGGAGCTGTCCAGAGTCTGTGGTGCTGAAGCTGGTCAGCACCCAGCTATAGCGATCAGAACGATGGACAGCTCCTGACTTCTGTTCACCGCAGGAGAATATGGTACATTACAGAATAGCAGTGTCACGTACCCACTTCTCAGCACGTGACTTGGGGTTGCGCCTGTGTTTTGCCAATTGTTTTGACAAACAGGCTTGGATACGACTTTAAGGAAGGTAATCAAGTAATTTTATTAAAAAGGCTAATTTAGAATACAAAACTATAAAAACGACAGTATGATATTGCATACACTATTTGTATAATCAGCACATAAAGATTTTGAATACAAAACTATAAAAACTACAGTATGATATTGCATACACTATTTGTATAATCAACACATAAAGGTTATGCATTTACTTACATCACATCACCACGGAGTTGCACATCATCTTGTCTTGTAACATCAATCGGAGAAGCAAGATGAAGACAGGAGAGCTCAGTGGGAAAACACAACACTGTATTCAGGTACACAAAATGACTTCTTCATCAAGAAGCTTATAAGAACTGCAGAAGTCCCGAATACAGGTACACAAAATGATTTCTTCATCAAGGAGCTTATGAGCATCATCTGTCCAATTGACAGAGAACTCCTGAGAAGTCACCACCAAAAATGCTTCTGTCTGTATCATGATTCCAGCGACTTATATAAGGCTTAAACAATGGACAAGTTCCGTTATCTCGAGAAGATACTAATAAACATTATTCTAGACAATCGATCTGTGTATTTCTCATGGAACATAATGGTAAAGGTTCAAACACTAATTGAATCAGTATTTTGGTTACAATACCACTGTTTGTCAAAGCAAATATCACAGTGGTCATTTGTGTAGAAGACACACAACTTCAAAGACCATAGAACAATTAACATTGTCTTACTGTATCAACACCGAGCAAACACTCACATTGTGGATAGCAGACAACCAAGACAGTTCATTTGAATGAACTAGTTTCTCAATATCAAAGTATATCGATACACTGCAATATATTGCAGTATATAGTGCTTGGATTCAGACAACCATATTTCATATTTGCAATACATTCCACACTTGGTCTAGTGACCACACTTTATCAAAGCATATAAACAATATGTTACAATATGTAGGCTATAAGATATCCATATTTTTTATTAGCAATACATTCCACACTTGGATATCTAAAGGTACCTTTACACGCCACCACTGGAAGGTAGCAACTGCCTGGCATTGGGGATATATGTGCCTGTTGCCATGAAATTACTACGAAATGGCGGCGTGTAAATAGGGAAATTCCTCCCGGTGTCCTGCAGTTGCTTCGAATACCTGTTGCTGAGCCGTGCTCAAAAACCAAAGGCAACACAAAGGCACAATTGTCATGGTAGTGGCGTCTAATCGGGGCACAGGCATGGATGTTGTGTCGCCTAGTGATTTCACAGGGGCGTGCCACAGCATCATGGATACCACGCCCCATCAGCGATCATTGGTGGGGCTACTGTGTTTCCATTGGCTGTCCCTTCACAGGGCGCCATATTTAAAGAGCTGACCATTCACACTCCACAATTGCAATGGCGTCATGTATTAGCCAGCCTTCCTGCGCAGGCTGGCCAATCATGATGCTATTGCGTTGTACCTTTAGGGTACCTTTACACGCCGCCACTATCCCTGGTAACCGGTATCAACCGCACGTGCACGCGCACGTTTTTAACGGTTGCTAACGATCGCCAATACCGCATGTACACAACGCCATTGCGTTGTCAACTGAAGGTATCTGTGTTCCCCGGAAGTTCCGACAATACCTGCGGATAACTTCCTGTGGAATACCTTCGCTGCTTCACATGCCGCTATCCACATAGGAATATGGGCGTACATAGGCGTGACAGGGTTGTGTATTCCGTGACGCTAATACGCTGATTGGACAACGCAATAGCATCATGATTGGCCAGCCTGCACAAGAAGGCAGGCTAATACATGACGCCATTGCAATTCTGTAGTGTGTATGGACAGCTCTTTAAATATGGCGCCCTGTGAAGGGACAGCCAATCATAACACAGTAGCCCCCACTAATCATCGCTGATGGGGAGTGGTATCCATGACGCTGTGGCACGCCCCTGTGAAATCACTAGGTGACGGAACATCCATCCCTGTGCCCCGTTTAGACGCCAGTGTGGCGCCCCGCAATGAGTGCGTCACAAGAGGGTATTGCAGCCATAAATGCAGCCGCAATATTCTCTGACACAGCAGTGATCTGGTTAACTTTGAGATCCAACCCTGCATGCATCACCTAGAACAGAGGGCCAACCCAGGGTCCTGGCGGGCGGAGTGCTAGGGAAGTGTTTAGGGAGTACAGACCCTTAGTCAATAGGAGAAGGAGTCTAGAACTTGACCTGAGAAGTCTAGAACTTGGAGCAGGAGCGGGGGCTCCGCACCTCGTGCAGCCCCCGGGCCGTCACCGGTCGGGTGTCAGCACCTGAGGCCTCAACAACCGAGATCGGGCATCATTAACCACGGGTTCCAAAATATCCCGTGCCCAAAACTCACAGCCAGTTCACTGGTACCGAAGCTGGCAGCAGTTCACCTCTGCTACGCGAACCAGAAGCGTGGAGGAGCAGCTTCACAGGAGCACCCCACCACCAGCCAACTTCCAGTCGTCTAACCAGCGGTGTACCCACTGAGGGATCCAAGGCTCCCCAAAACATCCACAACGTATATCTTGGATAGGGCATTGAAGCAGCCTCCCCGTACCCGATCTGGTATTCCTGGGCGACAATGGCAAAACACTTAGCTAGAATGGAGGAACACTTGCGGATCTCTGAGGGACACCATCACTGCTGAGTCCACCCGGTCCACTACCCGTGAACTGTATACCATGTACTGCCTGCTGGTTACAGTAAAGACCCATTGCAGAGACTTTCTGTGTCCGTGCTTCCTTATGAACTGTCCGTCCGCACTACAAGGTAACCGCAGCTGCCGCACAACATCTTAAGCAGCTCCAGCCTCCGGGGATCACCGCTCAGCCTGTGGGGAGCGTTCCATCTTGCTGCTGTCCATCCCCCGGAGGTTCCGCAGCGTCGGTAACGATTACCGAAACTACTCATAGGTGGCGTCACGAATAAATTAAACCCCTTTAATCTGTTCCTACCAGACGTCTTCACTTTTGATCTGCACTCAACCGGGCCCCACTACCGGCGGGCGCGGCCCACCCGTGACAAGGAGGAAGGAGCTACAGCCTGTCTAAACCGGAGTCCACGGGCAGACGGTGAGTCAGAAAATGGCGTCACGAACAGGATACGAGCAGGCCCGTTCCCTAACGGGTATAATGTGCTTAAAAATGACTTTATTGTCTACAATTTGGACTTTGTTCGTCCCTAAAAGAACTTTCCCGCCTTTTCACCGTTGGGCCAAGATGGCGCCCAAGATGGCATTCCCGCCACAAGGATCCGCCATGTGCAAGCCCAGGGGTGAGCCACCGCCCCTCATCGTGGGAGGGCTAAAGGCAAAAGGCGCCAAACTCTTTGTCCGCCCTGATTGCTCGAATCAACCATGGGGGTGGACCCCAAAGACTTTTCCCACGATTGGACTACAAAAGCCCAAAGGAAATGGGAGTGTCGCAGACCTTTTTTCACCAGCTCTCTACCAGAACGGTTACCGGTTGAACGGGTGTGGTTCCCTCTAAAGAAGAGAATGGCCAGCACAAGACTCCAAGACCTAATGCGGGAGGTCGAGGCGGAGGCCAGAGCAGCCATAGGCCAACCGGGTCCGGGTTCTGCCCTTACCATTGACGGCAGCCCCGACTTTTGGCTAGAGGCTCTACAAGACCTCCGGGTGCGGTTACTTGAGACTGTGGAGTGGACGATTCGCAGCTGGAGTGCGACCCTAGGCAGAAGACTCTATCATGCGATGCAGCAGAGCCGACCGGGTACAGCTTCTCCCGGCCCAGACGACGTCGCCAGCTTCTCAACCGCCTCACCGTCGCCCACCACCTGTCCTGCTTCGTCACCGGAGCCCATAGACTGTATCATTCCAGTGGAGGCCACAGCTCAGCTTGTTCCAGCGATTGAAATCGCAGCGGACCCCGTTCCTGAGCCGGAGCTTCCAATACGCTCCACCGAAGAAGCCCACATATACCTGGTTCCACTTGCGGAACCTGCGACTAGCTTCCACACTACCGAGACTGTCGCCTGTTTCTCCCCTGATCCGGAGGCCTCCTCTGCAATTACCGAGGCCTACCTGGTGACCGGGATCGAAACACCACTTCCCGCTGCTACAGAAGAAGAGGCAGGCAGCCTGGAAGCCCTGCAAGACGACCTCGAGGAGAACTTTGCAGCACAGCCACCCATCGACCCAGAGGATTCCGTTCCATCATCTCCGTCAGCCGAGCAGCCCGACGTAGTCATCGAGGGAGAGATCGAGGATGATGACGACGAGACCTACAGCCCAGCTGAGGACCTCTACACCGGGTTCGCCTGGGGAGACACCAAGAATCCTTCTGCCGGGCGATCTGCTCGGGTACACTGGTCGGGTGCCGCCGCAGCAACATCTTCTCCGGTTCCGTTAAACCGGGCTCTGCTCCAGACTGCCCACCAAGCTCGAGCTGTTCAACAACCATCACGCTGTAGTGACTGTATCCACACGCCGCACCACTCCGACGAAGAGGTACGTCGCATCCGAAGGGAGGAGTGGCACGCTCGGCTGCACGCCAACATGCAGGCCCACGCTGAAGCCCGCCGCCAATCTCCATTGCTGCAGAGTTCCGTAAAACCGGACGGGTGAGCACCTTTAACTTATCCACCGGGTGGGGATTCGTAAGGGAGGAGGGTGTGAGTACTGAAGTATTTGTGGGGTGCCGTGATGTGGAATCGCACCTACCGCGAGGGCATCCTAACCGAGACTTGTATAGAGGGGACATTGTAACCTATGAGCGACATATATGCTGTGACGGGTGGTTCGCTATACGAGTCCAGAACACTGCCCTCCATAAGTGACTTTGTTGTTTGAACTTTTCACCAAGAGACTTCTTCCTGTTTGCAAATAACACCGCTACTTGGCGGCTACAGCCTGAACTTTTACCTAAGGACAGCCGACCGCCCGCCGGGTCCGCGCAATGTGTTAACCTGTTTATTCTACTGTTTCACTTCTATGCAACATAATGACCTGTCATTAATAAAAGTGTATTACCGGTTATAAAATATAAAAACCTCTGTAATGTGGGTAGTGTGACGCTTGGGGACAAGCGTATTAAACCAAGGGGGAGTGTGGCGCCCCGCAACGAGTGCGTCACAAGAGGGTATTGCAGCCATAAATGCAGCCGCAATATTCTCTGACACAGCAGTGATCTGGTTAACTTTGAGATCCAACCCTGCATGCATCACCTAGAACAGAGGGCCAACCCAGGGTCCTGGTGGGCAGAGTGCTAGGGAAGTGTGTAGGGAGTACAGACCCTTAGTCAATAGGAGAAGGAGTCTAGAACTTGACCTGAGAAGTCTAGAACTTGGAGCAGGAGCGAGGGCTCCGCACCTCGTGCACCCCCGGGCCGTCACCGGTCGGGTGTCAGCACCTGAGGCCTCAACAACCGGGATCGGGCATCATTAACCACGGGTTCCAAAATATCCCGTGCCCAAAACTCACAGCCGGTTCACTGGTACCGAAGCTGGCAGCAGTTCACCTCTGCTACGCGAACCAGAAGCGTGGAGGAGCAGCTTCACAGGAGCACCCCACCACCAGCCAACTTCCAGTCGTCTAACCAGCGGTGTACCCACTGAGGGATCCAAGGCTCCTCAAAACATCCACAACGTATATCTTGGATAGGGCATTGAAGCAGCCTCCCCGTACCCGATCTGGTATTCCTGGGCGACAATGGCAAAACACTTAGCTAGAATGGAGGAACACTTGCGGATCTCTGAGGGACACCATCACTGCTGAGTCCACCCGGTCCACTACCCGTGAACTGTATAACATGTACTGCCTGCTGGTTACAGTAAAGACCCATTGCAGAGACTTTCTGTGTCCGTGCTTCCTTATGAACTGTCCGTCCGCACTACAAGGTAACCGCAGCTGCCGCACAACATCTTAAGCAGCTCCAGCCTCCGGGGATCACCGCTCAGCCTGTGGGGAGCGTTCCATCTTGCTGCTGTCCATCCCCCGGAGGTTCCGCAGCGTCGGTAACGATTACCGAAACTACTCATAGGTGGCGTCACGAATAAATTAAACCCCTTTAATCTGTTCCTACCAGACGTCTTCACTTTTGATCTGCACTCAACCGGGCCCCACTACCGGCGGGCGCGGCCCACCCGTGACAAGGAGGAAGGAGCTACAGCCTGTCTAAACCGGAGTCCACGGGCAGACGGTGAGTCAGAAAATGGCGTCACGAACAGGATACGAGCAGGCCCGTTCCCTAACGGGTATAATGTGCTTAAAAATGACTTTATTGTCTACAATTTGGACTTTGTTCGTCCCTAAAAGAACTTTCCCGCCTTTTCACCGTTGGGCCAAGATGGCGCCCAAGATGGCGTTCCCGCCACAAGGATCCGCCACGTGCAAGCCCAGGGGTGAGCCACCGCCCCTCATCGTGGGAGGGCTAAAGGCAAAAGGCGCCAAACTCTTTGTCCGCCCTGATTGCTCGAATCAACCATGGGGGTGGACCCCAAAGACTTTTCCCACGATTGGACTACAAAAGCCCAAAGGAAATGGGAGTGTCGCAGACCTTTTTTCACCAAAACTACTCATAGGTGGCGTCACGAATAAATTAAACCCCTTTAATCTGTTCCAACCAGACGTCTTCACTGTTGATCTGCACTCAACCGGGCCCCACTACCGGCAGGCGCGGCCCACCCGTGACAAGGAGGAAGGAGCTACAGCCTGTCTAAACCGGAGTCCACGGGCTGACGGTGAGTCACCACTACCATGGCAATTGTGCCTTTGTGCTGCCTCCGGTTTTTGAGCACAGCTCAGCAACAGGTATCTGAGTCAACTGCAGGACACCGGCAGGAATTTCCCTATTTACACGCCGCCATTTCGTAGCAATTTCATGGCAACAGGCTTATATATGCCCAATTCCAGGCAGTTGCTACCTTGCAGTGGTGGCGTGTAAAGGGGCCCTTAGACACACTGCAATCTTCTACCTCATTCCCTGTAGCTGTCTCTACAACCTGTCTCTGGCATATATGATGATCTTTTAATGGGTTAATAAGGGGATCCATTTCCATCTCCCCATTAAAATGATCATCCCCCCGTTCTGGGTCAGTGACAGTTTTGGAGTCAGTTGACTCCTGTGCATTACCATCCCACTGATCTGGGTTCCCCTCCATCTCTGCTTTGGCTATGGCCAAAGCTTTCTTCTTGTTCACCTTCCCCCTCTTCTTTCTGCACTTAGGCTGGCTTCAGACTTGCGGACCCTCCGCAGCGTCCTGCGGAGGAGATCCGCAAGCTGAAAGCAGCCCCTATCTTTATAATGGGAACGCATGGTCATGCGCAGCTCTGCGCATGACTGTGCGCTCTCATTCACTGCAATGTGTGATTTGTACGCAGGCGGATGCCCACGCACAAATCACACACTCTCGTCTGTACCAGGAACGCGACATGGTGCGGACGAGAGTGTGTGATTGTGTGTGATTTGTGCGCGGTCATCCGCCTGCGTACAAATCACACATTGCAGTGAATGAGAGCGCACGGTCATGCACAGACCTGTGCATGACCATGCGTTCCCATTATAAAGATAGGGTCTGCGTTCAGCTTGCGGAACTCCTCCGCAGGACGCTGCGGAGGGTCCGCAAGTCTGAAGCCAGCCTTATACTGTTTCACACATACAGCAGCCTGTTCTGCATCATGCTGAGTTCCAACACATTTGTCCATTACTAACTTATTCTGACCCTGTGCTATAACGAATGCATTCTGGGCCTCACACAGCTGCATTTCCAATTCCTGCACTTTAGTTAACACAATCTTTGCTTTTCCTCATGCTGTTTTCTATATGCAGATAGCAGGATCCAGTCACTCCTACCAACAGCACACAATTCTTTCCCTTTTTCTACTTTTACTTTCTGCAAGCATTCTACCACATCAGCAGGCTCTGCATCCTGCAAACATTTGTCCCATTAGTTCACTTGAACCAACACTGTGCGACCACTTAGTTGTCAAAATATGATATGGAGTTTCTTCCCACCCTGGAGTCTTAATAGACTCACAACCAGGGGCGGACTGGCCCACCGGAGGATCGGGAGAATCCCCAGTGGGCCCCGAGACATGTGGCCATGCTCCCCAAGCCCCGCCCCCCTATCTCCCTGGGCCCCCCGGTCCGGTAATATCGATAATCATATCGGCAACACTGCCGATATGATTAGCGATGCCTGTGCCCCTCTGCAGCTGCAAAGCAGGGAGAGCAATCTCCCTGCTCTGCCTGCTGCTGCTGCTGTGCCGCACTGACTCCTGCCGGCACGTGCGCAGGACATCAGTCTCAGGGTGATGACGTCACGCAGCGGGAGCCGGCTCTCAGGGCGCTGTAGAGGAGAGACTGCCTCAGGCAGCGGTTGCCTGCACCGTGGTGAGTATGGGGGGGCCCCCCTGCTGGTGCTGGGCCCCCCTGCTGGTGCTAGGCCCCCTGTTGCTGCTGGGCTCCCCTGGTGCTGCTGGGCTCCCCTGCTGGTGCTGGGCCCCCCTGCTAGTGCTGGGTCCCCCTGCTGGTGCTGGGCCCCCCTTGTGGTGCTGGGCCCCCCCTGCTGGTGCTGGGCCCCCGCTGGTGCTGGACCCCCCCCTTATGGTTCTGGGCCCCCCCCTGCTGGTGCTCGGCCCCCCTGGTGTTGGGCCAATGCCTTGTGGTGCTTGGCCCCCCTGCTGGTGCTGGGCCCCCCCAGGTGCTGCTGGGCTTCCCTGCTGGTGCTGGGCCCCCCTGGTGCTGCTGGGCCCCCCTTGTGGTGCTGGGCCCCCCCTGCTGGTGCTGGGCCCCCCTTGTGGTTCTGGGCCCCCCCTGCTGGTGCTGGGCCCCCCTTGTGGTGCTGGGCCCCCCTGCTGGTGCAGGGCCCCCCCTGCTGTTGCTGGGTCCCCCTACTGGTGCTGGGCCCCCCTTGTGGTGCTGGGCCCCCTGGTGCTGCTGGGCTCCCCTGGTGCTGCTGGGCTCCCCTGCTAGTGCTGGGTCCCCCTGCTGGTGCTGGGCCCCCCTTGTGGTGCTGGGCCCCCCCTGCTGGTGCTGGGCCCACCCTGGTGCTGGGCCCCCCCCTTGTGGTTCTGGGCCCCCCCTGCTGGTGCTGGGCCCCCCTGGTGTTGGGCCAATGCCTTGTGGTGCTTGGCCCCCCTGCTGGTGCTGGGCCCCCCAGGTGCTGCTGGGCTTCTCTGCTGGTGCTGGGCCCCCCTGCTGGTGCTGGGCCCCCTGGTGCTGCTTGGCTCCCCTGGTGCTGCTGGGCTCCCCTGCTGGTGCTGGGCCCCCCTGCTAGTGCTGGGTCCCCCTGCTGGTGCTGAGCCCCCCTTGTGGTGCTGGGCCCCCCCTGATGGTGCTGGGCCCCCCTTGTGGTTCTGGGCCCCCCCTGCTGGTGCTGGGCCCCCCTTGTGGTGCTGGGCCCCCCTGCTGGTGCAGGGCCCCCCCTGCTGTTGCTGGGTCCCCCTACTGGTGCTGGGCCCCCCTTGTGGTGCTGGGCCCCCTGGTGCTGCTGGGCTCCCCTGGTGCTGCTGGGCTCCCCTGCTAGTGCTGGGTCCCCCTGCTGGTGCTGGGCCCCCCTTGTGGTGCTGGGCCCCCCCTGCTGGTGCTGGGCCCACCCTGGTGCTGGGCCCCCCCCCTTGTGGTTCTGGGCCCCCCCTGCTGGTGCTGGGCCCCCCTGGTGTTGGGCCAATGCCTTGTGGTGCTTGGCCCCCCTGCTGGTGCTGGCCCCCCCAGGTGCTGCTGGGCTTCTCTGCTGGTGCTGGGCCCCCCTGCTGGTGCTGGGCCCCCTGGTGCTGCTTGGCTCCCCTGGTGCTGCTGGGCTCCCCTGCTGGTGCTGGGCCCCCCTGCTAGTGCTGGGTCCCCCTGCTGGTGCTGAGCCCCCCTTGTGGTGCTGGGCCCCCCCTGATGGTGCTGGGCCCACCCTGGTGCTGGCCCCCCCCCTTGTGGTTCTGGGCCCCCCCCCTGCTGGTGCTGGGCCCTCCTGGTGTTGGGTCAATGCCTTGTGGTGCTTGGTCCCCCTGCTGGTGCTGGGCCCTCCCAGGTGCTGCTCGGCTTCCCTGCTGGTGCTGGGCCCCCCTGGTGCTGCTGGGCCCCCCTTGTGGTGCTGGGCCCCCCCTGCTGGTGCTGGGCCCCCCTTGTGGTTCTGGGCCCCCCCTGCTGGTGCTGGGCCCCCCTTGTGGTGCTGGGCCCCCCTGCTTGTGCAGGGCCCCCCTTGTGGTTCTGGGCCCCCCTTGTGGTGCTGGGCCCCTCCTTGTGGTGCTGGGCCCCCCTGCTGGTGCAGGGCCCCCCTGCTGTTGCTGGGTCCCCCTACTGGTGCTGGGCCCCCCTTGTGGTGCTGGGCCCCCTGGTGCTGCTGGGCTCCCCTGGTGCTGCTGGGCTCCCCTGCTAGTGCTGGGTCCCCCTGCTGGTGCTGGGCCCCCCTTGTGGTGCTGGGCCCCCCCTGCTGGTGCTGGGCCCACCCTGGTGCTGGGCTTCCCCCTTGTGGTTCTGGGCCCCCCCTGCTGGTGCTGGGCCCCCCTGGTGTTGGGCCAATGCCTTGTGGTTCTTGGCCCCCCTGCTGGTGCTGGGCCCCCCCAGGTGCTGCTGGGCTTCTCTGCTGGTGCTGGGCCCCCCTGCTGGTGCTGGGCCCCCTGGTGCTGCTTGGCTCCCCTGGTGCTGCTGGGCTCCCCTGCTGGTGCTGGGCCCCCCTGCTAGTGCTGGGTCCCCCTGCTGGTGCTGAGCCCCCCTTGTGGTGCTGGGCCTTCCCTGATGGTGCTGGGCCCACCCTGGTGCTGGGCCCCCCCTTGTGGTTCTGGGCCCCACCCTGCTGGTGCTGGGCCCTCCTGGTGTTGGGTCAATGCCTTGTGGTGCTTGGCCCCCCTGCTGGTGCTGGGCCCTCCCAGGTGCTGCTGGGCTTCCCTGCTGGTGCTGGGCCCCCCTGGTGCTGCTGGGCCCCCCTTGTGGTGCTGGGCCCCCCCTGCTGGTGCTGGGCCCCCCTTGTGGTTCTGGGCCCCCCCTGCTGGTGCTGGGCCCCCCTTGTGGTGCTGGGCCCCCCCTTGTGGTGCTGGGCCCCCCTGCTTGTGCAGGGCCCCCCCCTGCTGTTGCTGGGTCCCCCTACTGGTGCTGGGCCCCCTGGTGCTGCTGGGCTCCCCTGGTGCTGCTGGGCTCCCCTGCTGGTCTGGGCCCCCCTGCTAGTGCTGGGTCCCCCTGCTGGTGCTGGGCCCCCCTTGTGGTGCTGGGCTCCCCCCTGCTGGTGCTGGGCCCACCCTGGTGCTGAGCCCCCCCTTGTGGTTCTGGGCCCCCCCTGCTGGTGCTGGGCCCCCCTGGTGTTGGGCCAATGCCTTGTGGTGCTTGGCCCCCCTGCTGCTGCTGGCCCCCCCCCCAGGTGCTGCTGGGCTTCTCTGCTGGTGCTGGGCCCCCCCTGGTGCTGCTGGGCCCCCCTTGTGGTGCTGGGCCCCCCCTGCTGGTGCTGGGCCCCCCTTGTGGTTCTGGGCCCCCCTGCTGGTGCTGGGCCCCCCTTGTGGTGCTGGCCCCCCCTTGTGGTGCTGGGCCCCCCCTGCTGGTGCTGGGCCCCCCCTGTTGGTGCTGGTGTCCCCCCTTGTGCTGGGCCCCTCCTGGTGCTGCTGGGTCCCCCTTGTGGTGCTGGGCCCCCTGGTGCTGCTGGGCTCAACTGGTGCTGCTGGGCTCCCCTGCTGGTGCTGGGCCTCCCTGCTGGTGCTGGGCCCCCCCTGCTGATGCTGGGCCCCCCCTTGTGGTGCTGACCCCCCTTGTGCTGCTGGGCTTCCCTGCTGGTGCTGGGCCCCCCCTGGTGCTGCTGGGCCCCCATTTTGGTGCTGGGCCCCCCCTGCTGGTGCTGGGCCCCCCTTGTGGTTCTGGGCCCCCCCTGCTGGTGCTGGGCCCCCTTGTGGTGCTGGGCCCCCCTGCTGGTGCTGGGCCCCCCTTGTGGTGCTGGGCCCCCCCTGCTGGTGCTGGGCCCCCCTGATGCTGCTGGGCTCCCCTGCTGGTGCTGGGCCCCCCTGGTGCTGCTGGGCTCCCCCTGCTGGTGCTGGCCCACCTTTGTGGTGCTGGGCCCCCCCCTGGTGCTGCTGGGTTCCCCCTGCTGGTGCTGGGCACCCCTTGTGGTGCTGGGCCCACCCTGCTGGTGCTGGGCCCCCTGCTGGTGCTGGGCACCCCCTGCAGGTGCTGGGCCCCCCCTGCTGGTGCTGGGCCCCCTGGTGGTGCCGGGCCCCCAGGGTGCCTGGTGGTGCTGGGCCCCCTGGTGCTGCTGGTCTCCCCTGGTGCTGCTGGTCTCCCCTGGTGCTGCTGGGCTCCTTTGCTGGTGCTGGGCCCCCCTGGTGCTGGGCTCCCCCTTGTGGTGCTGGGCCCGCCCTTGTGGTGCTGGGCTCCCCCTTGTGGTGCTGGGCCCGCCCTTGTGGTGCTGGGCCCCCCCTTGTGGTGCTGGGCCCCTCCTTGTGGTGCTGGGCCCTCCTGCTGATGCTGGGCCCCCCTGCTGGTCCTGGGCCCCCCCTGGTGCTGGGCCCCCCCTGGTGCTGCTGGGCTCCCCTGATGGTGCTGGGCCCCCCCTTGTGCTGCTGGGCTCCCCTGCTGGGGCTGGGCCCCCCTTGTGGTGCTGGGCCCCCTTGTGGTTCTGGCACCCCTCTGCTGGTGCTGGGCCCCCCCTTGTGGTGCTGGGCCCCCCTGCTGGTGCTGGGCCCCCCACTGCTGGTGCTGGGCCCCCTGCTGATGCTAGGCCCCCCCTGCTGGTGCTGGGTCACCTGGTGATGCCGGGCCCCCAGGGTGCCTGGTGTTGCCGGGCCACTGGTGGTGTCTGGTGGTGCCTGGTGGATGCCTGGTGGTGCCTGGTGCTTCCGGGCTCATAGTGGGGCCGGACCCCCAGGGCCCCTGGTGGTGCCTTGTGCTGCCGGGCCCCTGGGTGCCTGGTGGTGCCTGATGGTGCCGGCCCCCTGGTGGTGCCTGGTGGTGCCGGGCCCCCCTGGCGGTGCTGGGCCCCCTTGTGGTGCCGGGCCTCCTGGTGGTGCCTGGTGCTGCTGGGCCCCTGGTGGTGCCTGGTGCTGCGGGCCCCCTGGGAGCCTGGTGCTGCCGGGCTCTCTGGGTGCCTGGTGCTGCCGGGCCCCTGGGTGTCTGGTGTTGCCGGGCCCCTGGGTGCCTGGTGCTGCCGGGCCACTGGTGGTGTCTGGTTGTGCTTGGTGGTGCTTGGTGCTGCCGGGCTCATAGTGGGGCCGGGCCACTGGTGGTGCCTGGTGCTGCTGGGCCCCTGGTGGTGCCTTGTGCTGCCAGGCCCCTGGGTGCCTGGTGGTGCCTGATGGTGCCGCCCCTGGTGGTGCCTGGCGGTGTCGGGCCCCCCGGGCGGTGCTGGGCCCCCTGGCAGTGCTGGCCCCCTGGTGGTGCTGGGCCCCCTGGTGGTGCCGGGCCCCCTGGTGGTGCCTGGTGCTGCTGGGCCCCTGGTGGTGCCTGGTGCTGCCGGGCCCCCTGGGTGCCTGGTGCTGCCGGGCCCCCTGGATGCCTGGTGCTGCCGGACCACTGGTGGTGCCTGGTGCTGCTGGGCCCCTGGTGGTGCCTGGTGCTGCTGGGCCCACTGAGTGCCTGGTGCTGCCGGGCCCCCTGGGTGCCTGGTGCTGCCGGGCCCCCTGGGTGCCTGGTGCTGCCGGGCCCCCAGGGTGCCGGATGGTGCAGGGCCCCTGGTGCTGCCAGGCCCCCATGGTGCCGGGCCCTGTGGTACCTGATGGTGCCGGGCCCCTGGTTGTGCCTGGTGCTGCCAGGCCCCTGCTGGGGCATGGTGCTGTCAGATGCCTGGTGGTGCTGCCGGGTGCCTGGTTCTTCCGGGTGTCGGCGACTGGGAGCTTCAAAGGACTAAGCTGCCAGGTACCTGGTGCCAGAGACCGGCAGCCGCAGAAGAAGAAGCTGCCTGGTGCCTGGTGCTGGAGAATGGCAGCCGCAGAGGAAGAAGCTGCCTGATGCTGGTGAGCGGGAGACTGGGAGATGCAGAGGAAGAAGCTGCCTGATGCCGGCAAGTGGGAGACCGGGAGCCGCAGAGGAAGAAGCTTCCAGGATCAGGAGTGTGGAGTCAGGTAAGGCGATGTTACAGCCGAAGATAGCAGCCGGGGAGACAGAGTGGAATGGATGGATGGGGCGGCCTGGAAGAGGGGGCAGGATGGGATGAATACATGGTGCAGCCTAGAAGAGGGGGCAGAATGGGATGGATGGGGGGCGGCATGGAAAAGTGGGGAGAACGGGATGGATGGATGGGAAGAAGGTACATGGATGGTTTGGTGGATGGGGGAAAAGGTACATGGATGGATGGGGGAATAGAGGGAGATGGAACATGGATGGATAGGGAGGAGAAGCTACATTGAACGTGGGGGGAGAAGCTACATGTATTACCTATACACACACACTGACACTATATACAGAGTTCAGGCGTATAATGTCAATGGTGATCATTGCATTACCAGTACACTGACACTATATACTGAACTCCTGCGTATAATGTCACTGGTGATCACTGCATTACCTGTACACTGAAACTATACCTGAACTCCTGTGTATGTCACTGGTGATCACTGTATTACATGTACACTGAAACTATACTGAACTCCTGTGTATGTCACTGGTGATCACTGTATTACCTGTACACTGACCCAATATACAGAGCTTTTTTACATTTCTGTTAATTTAGTATTATATGTGGTAGACCGTGGCATTATGTGCTTTGGTCATGACATGATGGTATTTGTCCCTTGTATATGGTATTATTCGGTCACTATGTGGTGGTAATATGAGGTCTCATGCTGTGGCAGTATTTATACCTTGTATATGGTAGTGTTTGATCACTATGTGGTGGTATTATGTGCTTTCGTCATGGTGTGACGGTATTTGTGCCTTGTATGTGGCATTACTTGGTACTATATGGTGGTAATATGTGATCTGGTCACGGTGTGGTGGTATTTCTGACTTCTATCTGGTAATATTGGTCTTGGTAGAGTGGATTTTGGTCGGTCATTTGTTTTATCTGATATGAATAAGTGGAAACTATTTTATTTCCAATAGATATTAAATGCTTAGATGTTTAACCCCTCCCTGTCCTGTGACACAGCAGCAGAGGTTTGCCAGAGAAAGCAAGTTGAGCATGTGGTGACTTCAGTATTGATAAGACAAATCCAGGAGTGAGTGAGAAATGCATAAAATATTACCTCTGCTTGCTTTACTCCTGGTTTTGTCTTAGGCCGGCTTCACACCACATTTTTTTCCCTGTCAGGCTGTGTCCGGTGCTTTGCAGGAGGCACTGGACACAGCCTGACAGTTCTGGACAAATAGAAGCGGAGGGTTAGTATGCCCTCTGGTCCTGTTTGTAGTCAGATTCTGCAGAGCGCAGCTTCAGGAGCTGTCCCCTACTGAAATGGTGCTGAACCTCTTCACAGGGGACAGCTCCTGGGGCTGAAGTTCAGCAGAGCTCACGCGTCCGGGAACCTGACGGACTCTGTCAGGTCCAGCACGATTCGGCGCCCCATAGACACTCATGTTAGGGGGTGCCGGATCATGTAAGGGGGTGCCGGATCGTGCTGGAACCGGGAGAATCCGGAAGGATTTGGTTTGCTTACATTTTTCGCCCCGGACACAAAAATAATGCAAGCTCCGTTTTTGTGTCCGGGGCAAAAATAGTTTGCAGCCTGATGCTGCCGGACAGGGACAAAACCGGATGGCAAATAGCAGCCATCCGGCCCTGACCAGCACCATAGGGCTGCATTATGTCAAAATTGGGTCCGGGGCTGTCTGATTCACATCGGACAGCCCTGGACCTGATCACAACATGGTGTGAAGTCGGCCTTACAAATACTGAGGTACAAAAGTCACCAAATACTCAAAGTCCCACATTCTTCTGACGGTGCGGATTCCACCAATAAATAAGTGATCACATTCCTAACCTGTGCACAGGGGCTGACTGGCCCAGCTGGCAAGGAGGCATTTGCCCCCCAGGCCAGTGGTTTAGTCCCAATTTAGAGCCGCCCCCTCAGTGAGAGCAGCGGCGCGGGACCCGGAACACAGCAGGCAGGACGCGGGCGTCAGCGTGGAGGCTAACTGTGACCTGGGATTGGCGCGGCGGCAGCAGGCAGCTGGCAGGCTAGTGAAGCAGCGCCAACACCCACATGCTCTTCAGTTGGCCTCTGTAGTGGTAGCACCCATCCCTCCGCTCTTCAGTTGACCACCGGCTAGAAAAAGTCGACTGCCCCCCAGGGCAAGATCTGCCAGCCAGCCCCTGCCTGTGCATCACTGATAACTTGTTTTCACCAAAAAAAACAAATTAATGCAAACTACAGTTATGATACATCATACATCACAGTAATGGTGAGCGCACAGTGGTGTGCAGGAGCCGCCTGTGTTTTACAGTCCACGCTACACTATAATAGGTATAACGGATAACAGGTATTTGCATATAGCTGATGAATGGGTGGGCTCGGGTGGGTGGGCTCGGGTGGGTGGGCCCCTGGAGTCAATTTTCCTGGTGGGCCCCAGACACCCCAGTCCGCTGCTGTGTGTAAGAGATTATGTCCTGGCACTGGAAGAGCCGAGCCCCTAGTCAATGCAAAGAGGAGGATCTTGGAGCATGCCTGGCATTATTACACCTGCAGCCTGAGCCACAGCTGAAGGATTGGCGAATCCAGGAATAGGAGGTAGTAGAAGCAGAAGGCCCTGTTTCTCAGCCTTGTGTAGCACCCCTGCCAGAGGCCTTCAACTGTCATGTGGGGACCCCTACCCCCTCCAGCACAAGACATTCCTACTGTAAAGCAGGGAGATGGATTGCTGATGTGTGAACTACAAAGGCACAGGAAACTTGGTCAAACTTGAAGGAAAGATGAATGCAGCACGTTCTCCGCAAATACTGAAGGCAAATTTGCACTCATCAGCCCGGAAGCTGCGCATGGGACATACTTTGACGTTCCAACATGACAACGATCCAAAACACAAGGCCAGATCAAAGTGAAGGTTCTGAAGTGGCCATCTCAGTCTCCTGACCTCAATATCATTGAGCCACTCTGGTGAGAACTCAAGCAAAGCACAGATCATGCAAGAAAGCCCAGGAATTTACAGGAACTGGAGGCTTTTTACGAAGAAGAAAGGGCAGCTTTACCATCTGAGAAAATAAAGAGCCTCATCCACAACTACCACAAAAGACTTAAAGCTGTCATTGATGTTAGAGGGGCAATACACAGTATTAAGAACTGGGGTATGTGAACTTTTGGTCAGATCATTTGGGTGTTTTTGGTTGTCATTATGATGTAAAGAGAGAAAACACAGTAATTTTACAATAAATGCCTTCACCCAACCACTGACCATAAGTGGAAAAAAACGTTTTTGTGTTATCATTCATATTCTCTGAAAAAAGGCCAAGAAAAGCAAAAAATCTGCCGGGGTGTGTAAACTTTTGAGCACAACTGCCCTATAAATCCAGCTCCCCAGTGATCTTTATGTCGCAGCGTCAGCCTCCCCATTGATGTATATGCCCGCAGCCTTTTCTTTGGCGTCTGTGATGAGTCCAGGGCTAGGGGGGGTATGACTCACCGTGGCCGGGACTCCGGTTTAGACAGGCAGTAGCTTCTTCCTCCTTGTCACGGGTGGACCGCGCCTGCCGGTAGTGGGGCCCGGTTGAGTGCAGATCAAAAGAGAGAGACGTCTTATGGGAACAGATTAAAGGGTTAATTTGTTTCGTGACGCCACCTATGAGTATTTCGGTAAGCCTTACCGACGCTGCGGGGCCTCCGGGGGATGGAATGCAGCAAGATGGAACGCTCCCCACAGGCTAAGTGATGATCCCCGGAGGCTGGAGCTGCTGAAGATGTTGTGCGGCAGCTGCAGTTACCTTGAAGTGCGGACAGACAGTTCATAAGAAAGCACGGACACTGTAAGTCTCTGTAACGGGTGCTTTACTGTAACCAGCAGGCAATACATGGCATACAGTTTGTGGGTAGCAGACCGGGTGGACTCAGCAGTGATAGATGTCCCTCAGAGATCCGCGGTGTTCCTCCATTCTAACTAAGTAAGATGCCGTTGTCGCCCAGGAATACCAGGTCGGGTACAGGGAGGCTGCTTGAATGCCCTATCCGGGGTATACGTTCCGGATGCTTTGGGGAGCCTTGGGTACCTTGGTGGGTACACCGCTGGTTAGACGACAGGATTTGGCGGTGGTGGGGTGCTCCTGTAAAGCAGTCCCTCCACTCCTCTAGTTTGCATAGCAGAGCTGAACTGCTGCTAGCTTCGGTACCAGCAAACCGGCTGTAGATGGGCACGGGATGATTTTGGACCCGCATGTTGATGCCCGTTGGTCGGTTGGTAATGCACCGGGAGTAATAGTGCTCAACCGTGGTAAAGGTGAGGAGATGGCCGGTAGAAGGTGGCCAGGGGGCTGCACCGACTGTGCAACCCCCTCTCCTAGGTTGCAGAGCTGGAAATCTGCAGAGGGTCTTCTAGGTTGTTGTTACACCTTCAGCCCTCGAACTCCAACTCTCCGGCTGGACTAAACTTTTCCACTACACACTACCCTTGCACTCCGCCCACCAGGACCTTATTGGCCCTCTATGCTAAGTGATGCATGCAGGGTATGAATCTCTGAGTTAACCACATAACTGCTGGGTCAGAGGATATTGCTGCTGCATTTGTGGCTGCAATACCCTCCTGTGACGCACTCGTTGCGGGGCGCCATAGGTACTCGGTCACCGGGTCTGCTGAGTAGGGAGTCACGGGTGGACGGGATCCTGGTGCCGTGCCCTGGGGATCATTTGAAGGGGGATGAAGGAATTATTTACAGGGGAACGTGACGCCACCTGTAGTGTCCGGTAATTTGGTACCGGCGCTGCCAGCCGGCCGCTGAGGTGATGGATGGGGCAGCAAAGTGTGATACAGCTCCCCACATGTGGAGCTTTACCTCAGGGCAGCAATAAAGGAAGATGGTGAGGGAGTGCAGTGATGGATGATGATGATGAGGAAGGGCAGTGATGAGATGCTTTCTGGCACAATGGTGAATTACAGCTGATAAACAGGCACACAGACACACAAGGATGGTTGTTTTGGTACCTTTTTACTGGTGGTCACATAACAGGTACAATCCAGAGTACTTACCAGGTCCCTGGTGCAATTTAGGACTAACACCTTGGAAGGTTATGAGGCCTCCTTTATCTCTTTGCTCTGCATTGAGGGATGAGTCCTGCCTGAGCCTGAACCCTCCACTTCTTTATTATCTTAAACTAACAATGAGGTCCTCCTGCGGGGTCCCGATTCCTCCTGTGGCCCCTGGTCCTGTGTTTGGTTAGTTTAATGTCTCTTTTTCTCTATTCTCAGGGTTAAACTCCTCCTGAGTTTGCTGGGCTTTCTGCTGCGGTTCTGCAGGCCCGCAGCTTCGGACTCCAGTGTCCGGTTGTACTAAAGGGGTATATCGTCAGTCCCCTGTCCTTGTTCCCTGTCTCCTCTACTTGCCTTCGGCTCCTTCCCTGGGGTATGAACAGCCGACAATCGTCCCTTGTTCCTGGCCTATATCTCTCACCAGAGACCAGCAGCTCTGCCTCCTCCCTTCTCCTCTCCTCACACGAACTAACTGCCAACTGTCTCCTGGGACTAACTGTCTCCTCCTCTCAGCCTGGATGTTCTTAAAGGGGAACTGACTTAATGCAGCCAGTAGAGCTCCCCCTTCAGGTCTGGAGTGGTAGGTGGTGTGTGCTGAGCAAACCATGGTGTCAGTCCTTCCTTGCACCAGTGTAACCTGTGGCAATCCCCTGCAGGGGTGCCACATTTGTGCCCCATCTTCAGCCTCTCCAGTGAAGTATATGCCCCCAGCCTCTCCTGTGAACTCTATGCCCCATATTCAGCCTCCGCAGTGATGTATATGCCCCCCACCTCTCCTGTGATCTATACGCCCCATCCTCAGCCTCCACAGTGATGCATATGCACTCAGCCTCTCCTGTGATCTCTACGCCCCATCCTCAGCCTCCGCAGTGAGGTATATGCCCCCAGCCTCTCCTGTGATGTTTATGGCCCCAGCAAACCGGGAAAAGCAGTTGATAAGCAACATAATCAATATCACCTAACATCATAGCCATGCCAAAGAGAAGCAGCTCCAGCCACCACAGTAGGGGTGAGTTGATTGTTTAACCAAATATAGCAGGAGAATTTTCAAGTTGATTATTTTCTGCGGCTCTCGAAGGACGGTAGAAATTTTTAAACGGCCCCCAGCAGGAAAAGGTTCCCCACCCCTGTGGTAGAGAAATGAATATTCAATTCATAGGCAACAGCTCTGGTGGACATTCCTGGAGTCACATTGCTCTCTCAAAACTTGCAATATCTGTGTCACTGTGTTGTGTGATAAAACTGCACATTTTAGCGTGGCTGTTTATTTTGACCAGCCTAAGGCTGGTTTCACACTACAGTTTTTTCCCTGATCAGGTTCCATCCGGTTTGTCTGCCAAAACCAGGAGAGGAACTTGCAGAGAAAAACTATAATTGAAAGATTGACCCCTGTTCTGAGTTTTGGAGACACTCCTGGGTTTGACACACAAACCGGATCAGGAAAAAAACGGCAGTGTGATTATCTCGCCAAATGAAATATGCTCACTAAGGCTGGCTTCACACCACGGTTTTTGCCTGTCTGTGTGGATCCTATTTTTTGCAGGACCACCCGGACAGAAACCGATAGGACAGGATGTGTGGAAAGTGGTGTCAAACGTGGTCCAGAATCCTGTTTTTTACAGGATTCGTTTTTGTACAGAAATGCAGCGAGAGCGAGGGAATTTCCTGCATTCAGGACTATGGAAAGCATTCTGAGCAGGCGCAATGCAAAAAAATTCTGGGAAATTATTTTGTTTTTCTTTGGATTCGGTGCCCATAGACTCCCATATTAAGTGCGGCAGACCGTGCCGGATTCATTCCTGTCCAGTTTTGTCCCGATTTTTCACCAGTGCTCAAAAACGTTGCAGTCTTCGATTTGGGGGACGATGAAAAACCGGACAAAAACGAATCCGGCGGCACAGAATACACAAAACCGAATAGCCAAATAGGACCCATCCGGCACCA
Source organism: Allobates femoralis (assembly GCA_033576535.1). Lineage (NCBI taxonomy): Eukaryota > Metazoa > Chordata > Amphibia > Anura > Aromobatidae > Allobates > Allobates femoralis. Next base: position 73,787 of record JARQOC010000394.1, read on the forward strand.
AAGGGATACATGAGAGGCAAAACCGGATCCTATCCTGTCCTGTTAAAACCAGACAGAACAGGATTCCAAAAACCATGGTGCAAAGCCAGCCTAAGGCCCCTTTCACATCAGCGTTTTTTTCAAATCGCGGCAGATGCGGTGAAAAAAACGCATCTGCCGCGATTAACGCATAATTGCAACACTTGCGGCACAGTTGCGGCAAGCCCCATGCAATGTCTATGGGGCTTGCGGTAAGGTTGCGGCAGGTGCAGCAAGTGCAGTTTCGGCACTTGCGGCAGGTGCGGCCGCGAAAAAAAAACGCTGCTGACTGCGTTTTTTTTTGCGGCCGCTCCTGCCGCAAGTGCCGAAACTGCATCTGCCGCACCCTTACCGCAAGCCCCATAGACTTTGCATGGGGCTTGCCGCAACTGTGCCGCAAGTGCAGTGGTTATGCGTTAATCGCGGCAGATGCGGTTTTTTTCACCGCATCTGCCGCGATTTGAAAAAAACGCTGATGTGAAAGGGGCCTAACACAGATTAAGACAAATTTGTGAACAATATTTGAGAGAAAAAGGCCATTTGTGCACATAGAAAAAGTCTTAGGTCTTTGAATTAAGCTCATGAAAAATGGAAGCAAAAACAAAAGTTGCATTTATATTTTTATTCAGTATGTGTATTTTTTAATTATTTTATTTTCAATGGGGCAAAAGGGAGCTGATTTGAACTTGTTTTGATTTTTGTGTAAAACATTTCCCACATTATGAGCAAGAGGCTTCTCTCCTGTGTGAATATTCTGTCTAACATAATTTGATTTTGTAGAACAATATTTACCACATTCTAAACACAAAAACCTCTTCTCCCTGTGTGAATTCTCTGATGTCTTACCAGATGTGATTTGGTACAAAAACATTTCCCACATTCTGAGCAAGAAAATGGCCTCTCCCCTGTGTGAATTCTCTGATGTGTAACAAGTACATGTTTCCAAAAAAAACCTTTTCCACATTCTGAACAAGCAAATGGCTTGTCCACTGTGTGAAGTCTCTGATGTTCATCTACTTCAGCTTTCATTGAAAAACATTTCCCACATTCTGAACATGAAAACGGCTTTTCCCCTGTGTGAATTTTTTTATGTTTAACAAGATTTGATTTAGTAGAATAATATTTCCCACATTCTAAACACAAAAGTGGCTTCTCCCCCGTATGAATTCTCTGATGAGTAACAATGTCAGCTTTCCTATGACAAACCTTCCCACATTCCGAACATGAATATTGCTTCTCTCCTGTATGAATCTTGTGATGCCTAACCAGATGTGATTTAGCTGAAAAGCATTTCCCACATTCTGAACAAGAAAATGGCTTCTGTCCTGTATGAATACTCTGATGTGTAAGAAGTTCATTGTTCCTTAAAAAACATTTCCCACATTCTGAACAAGAAAATGGCATCTTTCTTGTGTGAATTCTCTGATGTGCAACAAGATGTGATTTCCGTAAAAAATGTTTCCCACATACTGAACAAGAAAATGGCTTCTCCCCAGTGTGAATTCTTTGATGTCTAACAAGCTGGGATTTCTGATTAAAACATTTCCCACATTCTGAACATAAAAATGATTTCTCCCATGTGGCAGCTATTTTAAGTTCAACAGCCTTTCTGGGACTTTTGTTTTGCATATTTGTATTTGATGAAGTAGAAGAAAGGATCTTGGCTTGAGGTGTATCTGATATAATGATATGTTCTTCATATGTATCTGTTGCAAAATCTGAGAATATCAGATGTTCTTCTGAGCTCCTGGTATAGTCATCTGTCAAGAATAAAAATGATTTTATTTATTTTTCAATAACACTGCGTTGGAATTAAATTACTATTTATATTCTAAATTTGACATTTCCATACAAACTGATACAATTCAATTATTAACAGACTAAAACAGTAGACTCATAAAAGAGGGGCTGACATTGTGCTTTTTGAAATTTTCCCTTCTCTATTGTATCCTTTGCGGAAGGGTCCCATTTCACTGTGCCCGTCACCAATCGTTTCAATTTACCTCAGAAAGGGGGCTATAATTAACTTTATTAGGGGATTCCAGCTTACTACATACACTCTCTGTCAGGTATGGAGCATAGATAGCACAGTGGAGTAGGATATTGATCATGTACATATAAGGCCGGCTTCACATCATGGTTTTTGTCTGTCAGGTTGGATCCTGTTTTTTGCAGGATCCACCGGACAGAACCTGAAAGCACAGGATGAGCAGAAAGTGTGGCCAAATATGCCCTTCCATCTTGTTTTTTGTAGGATTCGTTTTCTGCTGCTGTCCACGGTGCTGATCTGTCAGTCTGTGTGTGCAGTGCTGCTGTCCATGGTGCTGAATGAGCATGACAGCATTTCAGGGCATGCGCTGTGCAAACAATTGCATCCGGGACACAATCCGATTTTTTTCCCTGATCCGGCGCCCATAGACTCTCATGTTATGGGCGCCAAATCGCCCCGGATTTGTTTCTGTCCGGTTTCGTCCAGTTTTTGCACCAGAGCCAAAAAATGATGCAGGCTCCGGTTTTGGGGATGGGGAAAAAGTGGACAAAATCAGATCAGGCACAAAATACACAAAACCGGATGGCCAAATAGCACCAATACGACACCATTGGAATACATGGGAATCAGGTTGTGTCCGGCTCAAACCGAACACAACCTGATGCTGAAAACCGTGGTGTGAAGCCGGCCTAAGCCATCATTCTTGAGAAAGTGTATAATATATACACAATGGCACATAGGTGTAAATACCAAGAAATATCAGAAGTTGTCACAATATACTGTATATAAAAAGATCTTTAGCAACAAAACCGGTGAACATTAGTGAAGGAACACAATCAAGAGTGGCATTAGTGTTGCGTTATGTTTAACCCCTTAGTGACTAGTCCAAATTTTTCAGATTTGACATGTGGTATTATACAGTTAGGGCCAGAAATATTTGGACAGTGACACAATTTTCGCGAGTTGGGCTCTGCATGCCACCACATTGCATTTGAAATGAAACCTCTACAACAGAATTCAAGTGCAGATTGTAACGTTTAATTTGAAGGGTTGAACAAAAATATAGAAAATGTAGGAATTGTACACATTTCTTTACAAACACTGCACATTTTAGGAGGTCAAAAGTAATTGGACAAATAAACATAACCCAAACAAAATATTTTTATTTTCAATATTTTGTTGCAAATCCTTTGGAGGCAATCACTGCCTTAAGTCTGGAACCCATGGACATCACCAAACGCTGGATTTCCTCCTTCTTAATGCTTTGCCAGGCCTTTACAGCCGCAGCCTTCAGGTCTTGCTTGTGTGTGGGTCTTTCCGTCTTAAGTCTGGATTTGAGCAAGTGAAATGCATGCTCAATTGGGTTAAGATCTGGTGATTGACTTGGCCATTGCAGAATGTTCCACTTTTTTGCACTCATGAACTCCTGGGTAGCTTTGGCTGTATGCTTGGGGTCATTGTCCATCTGTACTATGAAGCGCCGTCCAATCAACTTTGCAGCATTTGGCTGAATCTGGGCTGAAAGTATATCCCGGTACACTTCAGAATTCATCCGGCTACTCTTGTCTGCTGTTATGTCATCAATAAACACAAGTGACCCAGTGCCATTGAAAGCCATGCATGCCCATGCCATCACGTTGCCTCCACCATGTTTTACAGAGGATGTGGTGTGCCTTGGATCATGTGCCGTTCCCTTTCTTCTCCAAACTTTTTTCTTCCCATCATTCTGGTACAGGTTGATCTTTGTCTCATCTGTCCATAGAATACTTTTCCAGAACTGAGCTGGCTTCTTGAGGTGTTTTTCAGCAAATTTAACTCTGGCCTGTCTATTATTGGAATTGATGAATGGTTTGCATCTAGATGTGAACCCTTTGTATTTACTGTCATGGAGTCTTCTCTTTACTGTTGACTTAGAGACAGATACACCTACTTCACTGAGAGTGTTCTGGACTTCAGTTGATGTTGTGAACGGGTTCTTCTTCACCAAATAAAGTATGCGGCGATCATCCACCACTGTTGTCATCCGTGGACGCCCAGGCCTTTTAGAGTTCCCAAGCTCACCAGTCAATTCCTTTTTTCTCAGAATGTACCCAACTGTTGATTTTGCTACTCCAAGCATGTCTGCTATCTCTCTGATGGATTTTTTCTTTTTTTTCAGCCTCAGGATGTTCTGCTTCACCTCAATTGAGAGTTCCTTTGACCGCATGTTGTCTGGTCACAGCAACAGCTTCCAAATGCAAAACCACACACCTGGAATCCACCCCTGACCTTTTAACTACTTCATTGATTACAGGTTAACGAGGGAGACGCCTTCAGAGTTAATGGCAGCCCTTAGAGTCCATTGTCCAATTACTTTTGGTCCCTTGAAAAAGAGGAGGTTATGCATTACAGAGCTATGATTCCTAAACCCTTTCTCGATTTGGATGTGGAAACGCTCATATTGCAGCTGGGAGTATGCACTTTCAGCCCATATTATATATATAATTGTCTTTCTGAACATGTTTTTGTAAACAGCTAAAATAACAAAACTTGTGTCACTGTCCAAATATTTCTGGCCCTAACTGTATGTGGTAGTAACTCTGCAATGTTTCAACATATCCCAGGGATTTTCAGATCGTTTTTATCTTAACACATTATATTTTATGTTAATGGTAAATTTAGGTTGATATGTTTTGCATTTAATTATACTTTATAACGGATGATAGAAAGGCTTAGATGATATTTGCACTGCCAGGAACACTCAGGAAATCCACAGGATCATGAGAAGATTATTTATCGAAGCTGCATTTCGTGGAGTTTCATCCACTTAATCAGGATAAAAATCTATCCTTTTTAGTGTTTAATTATAAAAATGTCAGAAGTTTGACAATCATTTATAAATATTAATAATATTCAATCTTTGAATGATTATTCCTTTACATCAGTCACATCACACAAATCGAATATATAAAGCTGAATGTGTGTATGTGTGTATGTATGTGTGTATGTATGTATGTATATCCGGGATTGGCATCTACACCATCGCAACTACAGCCACAAAATTTTGCACAGACACACGTCTGGACCCCGAGAGCGTCGTAGGCTATGTTGTGAGGTGAAATTTTAACTTTGCGTGTTCCAGTTCACAAAACAATTTTGCCCCTATCTACATAATGGAGAGAAAGTGACAGTTACCAGTTGACAGTTGTGAATGAGAGGGGCTTAATGACAGCACCAAAGAAAAGTGTGGGAGGAAAATTGACAGCTGCCAGCTACAGCCACAAAATTTTGCACAGTCACACGTCTGGACCCCGGGAGCGTCATAGGTTATGTTGTGAGGCGAAATTTTAACCCTGGCCGTTCCAATTCACCAAACAATTTTGGCCCTATCTACATAATGGAGAGAAAGTGACAGTTACCAGTTGACAGTTGTGAATGAGAGGGGCTTAATGACAGCACCAAAGACTAACAGCATATACCAGCATATAGTCACTAAGGTGGAGCCCTGACATGGAATATTCACCACGCACGGGGACATGTATACACACCACATGCACACAAAGAGTAACAGCTAAGGTGGAGCCCCAACATTGGACACTCACCACGCACCTGAACACAAACACACACACCACAAAGAGACACACACAACACAGAGACACACACCACACATACACCCCACCACAGGGACACACACACATACACACCCTATAGGGACACATGCACTCACCCAACAGGGACACACACACCACATGGATATACACACATATACAGCCCACAGGGACACAGAGACACACACACACACCCCACAGTAACACACAGACCCCATAGGGATGGCCATAGGAATGGACACACACCACAGAGACACCCCTCCCCCCACAAGGACACACAGCACAGGGACACCCCTACCCCCCAGAAGGACACACACCACAGGGACCCCCCCACAGGGACACACACACCACTGGAACACACACACACCCGAGGGACACACACACCTCAGGGGCACACACACCCCAGGGGCACACACACCACACAGACAGACACAGATGTGAACAAATCACCTCACACAACTCGCCTCATACGTGTGCTATCTTAACTTCCAAAAATAAACATCTGATTAAAATCAGCCAATGTGTAACACATGTGCCATATAGGGAATTAAGGCAGATGTCAGTCACATGAACTGTCTGTTATGTGTATGTGTGAGGTAACATATACTGCCCGGCCAGGGGGAGGGTTTACTGTTGGCTGGAGATTTATTAGGCTGCCTATAGCAATCAATCACTGCTCAACTTCTATTTTCCTACAGGTCATTAATATGACATATTCAAATTCTATTTTGTTATAGCTAACAGCAGTGATTTATTAACCCAGGCGTAGCCGGGTACTACAGCTAGTAGTTAATAAATAACATTTACCTCATGTCTTCTATACATCAGCATCATCTGTAAAGTGTTCTTTAAAATTATATATGTAATTGTTCGTTTTGTTCAAGGAAATTTTCAAAACTTAGTCTTTTAGGGACCTATTTTCAGTTTTAAAGTGACTTTGGGAACCTCTACACTGCAAACCCCCAAAAGTGATACCATATTACAAACAACGCCCCTCAACATAGTCCACACTGTTGTCAGTTAGTTTATTAACCCTTTAGCTACTTTTCAGGAAGTAATGCAAAGTGGCAGAAATCTTAAAAATGGTATTTTGGCCACCAATATATTGCAAACTTTTAAACAGGTCACCATAGTGGGCAGACTCTATTGTCATTATTTGGCCGTGGCAGTGATCAGGAGCAAACAATTAATATTTCAGAATGCCAAAGAGGTAAAAAGAGGGAGACCCCACACTCTGTGAACTATCTAGATGGCATAGTCTCTATTGACAATAGCATCCGGTGCCAACAGCAATCATGACCGATGCAGCAGGTTGTTGGCTATAGTCAGTGGCGTAACTTGAAGCTCATGGGCCCCGATGCGAAAGCTCCAACGGGGCCCCCAATTATTCCAAATCTTTAACAGCAATAGTCTTTTTCTATAGGCCAAAGGAACTTTTGGGGCCCCCTAGGCTCTGCAGGATCGCAACCCCTGCACCTGTTGTAGTTACACCCCTGGCTATATTGTACAGCTGACAGCTGCTGCATTTTCACCAAACTAGGATGCTAGTCACTAATATCTCAGGTCAGTTTTAAGTCATACTGGTCACTAACCGTATTTTTCTGACTATAACAAAAAAAAATGTTGAGGAAAGTGGGGATTGCATCTTATAGTACAGATGTACCTGGCTGTGTGTAAGGGCAGTGGTGCAGGGTCAGAGGAGGCAGAAGTAGGGTGGCAGGAGCCATCTCTGGGGCAAGCATATTGACTGCTCTCCATACTCATAATCTCCAGCCCTCCTCTCTGCACTGAAGCCATTGCAAAGAGGTGGGCAGGATTATGGACGTGCAATTATGCACTGTGCTTCTGCAGATGACTGACTTCAATTAAATGGTGCTGGGGGCGACGCATGCCCAGACCACAATCTCCGGCGCCATTACATTGAAGACAGTCTGTGGAGTCCTCACATCTCTATCAAAATTGCAGCAGTGCATGTGCGATCCCATCTTGAAGTCTAGTTATCTAGATTAGAATTTAACTTGTGATCGCACATGTGCTGCCGATGAGTATCAAATACATCAGGATGGGGCCATAGATAACAGAATGAGGGCCATATCTACCAGGATGAGGGCCATATATACAAGGTGGCGCATCACATACACAAGGATGGGGAACAAACATACCAGGATTGAAGACATACAGTATATACCTGGAAGAGGTCCAGGAAGGGGGTTATTAGTATAGAATTAAGGGACATTACCCCCATAACAGTATCAACAGCAGACCACCCCCCATAACAGTGCATCATGACCACAATTTAGTTTAATTTTTTTTTTAAATTTTCACGTTCAATATAAGTCCAGTCTGCGATCGGGATTATATCAGGGTCAAAAACAAACCCAAGCAGCGAATAATATTAAACAAGCACTCAGACATGGGGGATTTCATGGATGATCAGATAAGAACCTAAGATTAATTTATGTATTTAATCACCATAAGGGTACAGTAATAACAGTATTTACAGATATTATAGTCAGTTATGCAAATAAAAGGCAGTAGTGCATGACAGAAATATGCAGACAAATTACAAATTACTGGTTTCCTTGCTGCTGGTGGCCACACGGAGGCAGTGTAGAGCCACAGAGTTTCCTTGTGGTTAATCGCCAACACATAACGAGACACGTCTCCTTGAAAGAATGATGAATGATGAAGAGCAGAAGGGGTTGCACATTCTTATTCTGTAAGCTGCCGGCCCTTCTTCTGCCCATGGGCGGTGATAAAAATTCCTCTCGTGTTGTGATTTGAAATACCCAAAAAGCTACTATAAATCATAACTTTTAACCAGATGGTCCGAGAAGAAAGGTTCAGGTACCATCGGATCCAGTTGGCTCTGAACTATGATTGAAGACCAAATTTGGCTCCTCTAACTGGGCACCCAGGGCACTAGAACAAATTGAGATGGAGGGGTGGATGCAGCTGGATGTCACAATTTCAGTGATATGATTTGTATGTTCTCTGCTGACAACAAAGCTTTACCAACAGCTGTAATGTGGAATTCCAGAACGTGGTCATATCGCAAACCAGTCAGGGAGCTGACACTTGCAAGCACTTATGCCGCACTGCCAGACCAGTGACAGCATTAGCTAACTTGCGGAAATGGGGGGACATGTGGTATTTCAGTAACTGCTGAACCAAAACAATGAGCACGTAGGGCAGGCATGGTACGTGTGTGAGCTTACCAAGCTTCAGGGCCGCCAGCAGGTTACGGCTATTATCAGACACCGCCATGCCTGATTGTAGGTTCAGTGCGAAAGCCACAGAGATTTGTGATCCGTTATAGCTTTCAACAATTCATTGGTGGTGTGCTGTTTGTGACCTAAACTAATTAGTTTCAACAGAGCCTGTTACCTCGTCAACACGGCAGTACTGCTGTGCTTCCAGACTACGACTGATATGGATGAGATGCTCCGAGATGAAATATTGCAGATGAAGGCTGGAGGTGCAGGAACTGGTGTAGGTGGAGGAAACCTGGAAACTAGTGCAAGTAATCCTCGGCATTGACAACATGTGTGCCATCCCAGGGTCCAACTTGGTCTCAGCCTCCACAGGGTTTATCCAGTGTGCCATAAGGGAAATGTAGTGTCCTTGGCCTCATGCACTTGTACACATATTGGTTGTTAAGTGGACCTTCCCAGTAACTGTGTTGGTCAGGGTATGGGTGATGTAACGGGACACATACCGAGAGACAGCGCCGCCATGAAGTTGCAGAAAGCCTCAGTGTCCACAAGCCTAAACAGCAACATTTAAAGGGCAAGCAGTCTAGAAATGTGCCTTTTTAGTATTCTGGCCTGTGGGTGGATGTGTGGGTAAATGCGTTTGCATTTCAAGGCTGAAAGCTGTGCTGGGACAAAGAACTGGATGTGGTTGCTGATGGGGATTGCAATTGTGCATTGACAGGTGCACGATGCTAGGTGTCCATACCTGTGTCCTGGGCAGTGGACTAGCAAGCATGTAGCACAGGGGAAGAAGCAGTGGTGTCACCCGCAGACACCGATTATGGACGAAGGCGATCGGTCCACCTAGTCGAGGACTTTGATGTTTGTGCCTGAGCATGCTGGTGTTGGTCTAGTTGGTAGTAGTCAGGCCCCTGCTAATCTTGGTACAGCACAGGTTGTAAATGAACATTCTTTTATCATCTGCACTTGCTTTAAGAAAAAAAGTGACAGATTGGGGAACACCGAACCCTTGGCCTGGGAACTTGCTGCGTGTCTGTGCCATGGGGAACAGTTGCCCACATTCTCCCTCTCGCCACCCCACTAACTCTTGCAGTGCTACAGATCCATCCCACTCGGAACTGCTGTCCTCGCTCTGTATGGCATCTTCCCTGGTTGGCTCAGTGACTTCATCGTCACCCCCCTCGTTGTGCGCTTTCACACTCTGGTTCTCCTGACTTGTCGATTTAACAACATAATTTGTTGGCAAATATGTCTTATCATTATCTACCTCTTTAAACACTAATTGCAGTTCTCCGCCATCGTCTTCTTCTAATAGTGGCTGCTCAAATATTTGGGCATCACTACACATGATCTCTTCATGTCCCTCCTGAAACGTGCAGGGCAAGAATCAATAAATGGAAATGTAAAGAGGTCCTCGGAACATCAGAGTGTAGATCACTTGTCTCCTTAAACTCACCAAGGTGGGAGGAGGGAGGATCAGGTCTCTTGAATGCACGTGATTGTTGTGCTTTCGTAGCAGGCATAGTGTCACGTAACCCATGGCCTCGGCCTCTGCATGCACCATTAGCATCCACTTCCTGTATTTTTATTTATTTTCAATGCATTTTTAATGTGTTTTTCTATCATTTTTGGACAACAATTAATGCTATATCAAAACACTGTCCAGAAATGCTAGAAAAATGCAGGTGTAAAATGCATGTAAAAACACATCAAAAAGCATTCTAAAACGAATTTGTCACATCTTAGGCTGGCTTTACACCATAGTTTTCAGCTGTCAGGTTCTGTCTGGTTTGAACCAGGCAGAACCTGATCCAATTTTGCCACCGTGTGTCTCTATGGTGTTGGATTAGTACTATATGGCTATCCGATTTTGTGGTTTTTGTCCCTGATCCGATTTTGTCCGTTTTTACACCAGGCACAAAATCGGAGTCTGCATCATTTTTTGGCTCCGATGCAAAAATTGGACAAAATCGGATCCTCTCGGATTCGGGGCGATCCAGCGCCCATAACATGGGCGCCGGATCCGTTAAAAAATCGGATTGTTTCCCGGATGCGATCTAAATCACAGTGTAGGCTCTGAAATGCTGTTGTGCTCATTTAGCATCATTGACAGCAGCATTTCAGAGATTTGGCTGAACATTCAGCACCATGAAGAGCAGCACAGCACACACAGCTGAGATGTCAGCACCTTGGACAGCAGCACTGCACACACAGGCAGACTTCAGCACGGTGGACAGCGGCAGAAAAACGAATCCTGCAAAACACTGCAAAAAATCCTGTGCTGTCAGGTTCTGTCCGGTGGATCCTGCAAAAAAACCGGACAGAACCTGACAGCTGAAAATCGTGGTGTGAAGCCTGCCTTATCTCACCACACCCCTTCATTAAGACTGGTATCCACAGTGCTAGTGTTAATTAGGCAGCACCTACATTTTTAAGCATAAAGTCCACATCAAAAATTCCATATGAACACACATATAAAGTTATTATACAAACCAATGATGGAGTAATACTTCTCTGCATTTAGTGGTCACTACTCACCTGTGCAGTTCTCTCTAGGAATCTCCTCTTTACTCCGCTCATCACCCCTCACATATGTCTCTGTAGTATTAATATGGGGCAGATCTTCACCCTGAAACAAAGACTGTAAAAGTCACAGATGGAGAAGTTGTGTGAGATGATCCAGAAGAGAAAAGATCATAAATGAACATGACGATCAACACTGACAGCAGTAGATATCACATATCTGCAGGTCTCCTGTATAATCCAACCTGTCAGCTCCTAATTCTCCATAACCAGAACATTGTGAGAAGATCCAGACATCTAATGTCTATGATCAGAAAGTTTCAGAGGGTCAGTCCTACAGTTGAGCAGGACTTCAGAGTGCACGCCATTCATCTTTCCCCACTCTAAAAACCTTGGTCGCTCTTCTCTGCACCCACTCTAGCTCAGTTATGTCTTTCTTATACACTGGAGACTAGAATTGTACACAGTATAAGTACATAATTAGAAATGTTATTTCCTCTTCCCAAGTGTATCACTTTACATTTAGCCACATTAAATTTTAATTAGTGCCATCTGTATATATTAAAATTCTACTCTATAGGTCTCCTAGAAGGTCATTAATGTTAAACAGAAGATGGCCCATTCTGAGTGTGTTCCATTATTGACAACCCTTTGTTTCTTATCACTGAGCCAGTTCTTAACCCAGTTACACATATTTTCCCCTATCCCCATTGTTCTCATTTTAAGTGCCAACCTTTTGTGTGGCACCGTATCAAAAGCTTTTGAAAAGCTCATATAG